>OX155976.1:16343173-16517173 GCA_944548615.1 Micropterix aruncella
CATACTCAAGGGGTTAAGCTCGAGAAAACTTGATTCCACATGAATCCCAGGAAACATTTCCTGACCAACCGGATTGTGGACCAGTGGAACAGTTTACCTGCTGAAGTGGTTGAAGCGAGTAGTGTCAGGGTTACAATTGCGTGTTTCCAGTCTGCAGGTAATTTCCCTGATGTGATTGATTGCTGCATAATTACAGCTAGTGGCTTACACAACTGACTTGCACATTCCCTCCGGAGTAAAGCCGGTAAGTTGTCTGGACCCATGGCGGATTCGACGTTTAGCATTTTTAGGGTTTTTTCCACTAAATCTGTACTAATATGAACATCATCAAAACAATTGTTAACCCTGGTCAGGTTAGTTAGAGGTGGTATAGGTCCATCAGGTTCGTAAACGTAGGCATTATTAAACTGCTTAACAAAAATTTCCGCAATATCAATAGGGTTGCTTGTGTTGGAGTCAGTCGTGCTGTTGTAGAGTTCTAGCGGAGTAGAAGCTTTTGATTGAAATTGTATCTTGATATATCCATAGAATGATTGACCTCCATTGTTGACGAGGTTTCTTTCAAAGTTTCCTTTGGATCTTCTGATTTCTGAGACAAGTCGGTTGTTAGTTATTCGATATTGCCGGAAAGAACAATCATCTTTTTTAATTTTGTAGATATCCCAAAGTTTCCTTTTTTCTCTTGATAAATTATGGATATCTCTGCTAATCCAGGGTTTGTTAATTTCCTTGGGGCGTCTTTTATTTAATGATGGTGGTGTGTATTTATCCAGAGTGCTTTTTACTGCCATTTTGAGGTTTTCCCAGTTGTCATTAGTGCCGATGTTAGGATGTGAAGGATGGCTAAGATCCATTAGATGCTCCTCCAACTTGAGAGATTTTCTGATGAATTCAAAATTTGCTTTCCAAAAACATCGTCTCGGCTCTCTGCTTTCTACTGGTTTAGTAAGTTAGTCTCAGCTTGCAGGTTGGCCATAATCGCAATATGGTCGCTTTTTCCAATATGTGACATGTATTTGAATGAATGAATGAATGAATGAAAATGAATGAATGAATGAATGAATGAAAATCTCTTTATTGCACAATAAAAATAAGGTACAATGGCGGACTTATTGCTACACTACAGCAATATCTTCCAGTCAACCAACATGCTGGTGTGAAAAGAAGAGTAGGCAACAAAATTATAGCTTAAAATTAAATTTGAAATTATAGCATTTAATATACATTGTGTGTGTATCTGAAGTAAAAATAAATATATAAATAAATATTTGAGTTGGACATATTATATGTATGTATATGTATATACATACATATTTTGATATATTAACAAATAACTAAATAAATAAAAAAGTAAATAAATAAACTGCCAAAATAAGGTAAGGAAAGGGAGGGGATAACGGAAAGGTTAGAATTTATGATTAATATTTATTGTGAAAGGAAGTGCTTTTTCAATGATTGCTTAAAGGTGAACAGCGAGCTAGCGCCTCGAATAGTTAAAGGAAGCTGATTCCACAGTCGAGCTGCATGTACGGAGGAGTAGGAAAAAAAGGTGGTATTGTGTTTTGGGATACGTAGGATATTATTCTGACTTGAACGAAGTGGGAGACCATGACTTCCTAACCCGGTAAAAGCCTCGTTGAGGTAGGAGGGAGATGTAGGGTTGTGTAGGACATTATATAGAAGTGAAAGGATATGCAAATTTCTCCGGTCCCGTATACGAAGCCATTGCAATTTTGATCGGTACTCGGAAACATGGTCATACTTCCTCAGATTGAATATGTACCTTATGCAAACGTTCTGTAGGCGCTCAAGTTTATCCAGTCTGTTTTCGGTGAGATCCAAATATGCGACATCGGCATAGTCTAGTAACGGCAGAAGCAGACTTTGAATTATGGTTTGCTTAGTGCTTACAGG
The DNA here is from genome assembly GCA_944548615.1 of Micropterix aruncella. Taxonomy (NCBI): domain Eukaryota; kingdom Metazoa; phylum Arthropoda; class Insecta; order Lepidoptera; family Micropterigidae; genus Micropterix; species Micropterix aruncella. Next base: position 16,345,088 of record OX155976.1, read on the forward strand.
GAGGAATCTCTGCAACCTAATGTATTTGACATCTGTAATAAGGCCTTGGTCGTTGCATAAGATCAAGTCAAGTAAAGAGATTTGCTTGTTTCTGTATCTTGTGGGCTTGTTAACAAGTTGTGTTAGAGAAGTGTCTGCATACATTTCCAAAAAAGTTTTCTACCTCAGTGCAAGCTGATTGGTTCAATTCATCCCATTTGATATTTGGTAAATTAAAGTCACCAAACGCAACGACCGTGTTTAGCTCAGAGGCCATTTTTAAGTTCTCTATGAGGATTTTGTCACTCGTTTGAATACCATATGATGCCGGACGGTAGATGCCCGCAAGGAGAAACCTGACTTTGCTATACACTCTATGTTAAGCCAAAGTGCTTCCGTTTCGCTGCTTTCAGATGATTTTTCGAATGTTGCCCTAATTGGTGAGTTTTGGTAAGCGTCAGCAACATTAATAGCCACTCCACCATATTTGGTGCCATTGCTACAGTCTTTTCTGTAAAGCGTGAATCCTGGAATGTGGACTACAGAGTCGGGAATCGAGTAATTTAGGAAGGTCTCATCAGTTACACCCTAAACAGAAATTTCAATCGTACTCAGTTTTATATTCAGACATATCTGAAATTATGATGCTTGTTTGTAAAAAGCAATAATAATAGTATTAAACTATACATACTTGGAAAACTAGGTAGGCGTCTGCCGCACATGGTCTCAAGTCACTAGGAACTTTCGTCGGTCTCGAGTTTGGATATGGTTCAGATACTGGAAAACAATAAATAAGGTGAGAACATTGCGTTTCTTCATGAACTAATATTTTTATGTACCAATATCGTTGTGAACTAAACCGTGTGAAATAATGGGGCCGATTGCGTTTCTTTGCGAGCTAAAATTGTAGCGGACTTAAAATAATTAAATTAATCCATGTACTAATATTACAGTTATCGCTTTTCTGTCGAAAAACGTTCGCGCCATAAAATTTGAACTAATAGCTGTGTCTATGAAAATGGATTAACCCTTGGAGTAAATGGGTATTTTCATGGATGCATCTGTCTCTTTTGCAGGATTTTCGGCGACATCGACTTAAAGTACTATAACTACGAAACTACTACACCAATCATAAAAAGAACAACTGCACAATGATTGCATTGAAATTTCGAATATAGAATATTGAAATATCATTTTGTAAAACAATTAGATAATTATGAATAAATATGAGAACGTCAAAGAAGTGAAAAAAACGCGCGACCAGATTTGGTCGACTCGTACTCAACGGATAATTGTTTCGCGACCAGATTTGGTTGACTCACACTCAACGGGTTAAAACCAACGTCTTAAAATGGCAACACCGGGCAGAAACGTCAAATTCATGCCGCGGCTGACGGATTGCGATGATCGGCAGTGTTGTGAGCAGTGCTCGCCTCTATTACGACTAATGCGACATGGAAGAAAAGCGTAAAGCGCGAATGACTAAGCAGCAGCAGGAGCACCTGCTGAATGCAAAACAGCAGATTAGAGAGATGGTTACGGGTATGTATACACGTAATACACGTTTTTATTTCGTGCTTTGTTGATGAACTTAGGTGCTTGTGCACGTGAGAGTTGTATCAACGCATTTTATTCATTTGCCACCTGCACGCATGCTAAATAAATCTAAAGTGCATTTTCAGAATAACCTAAAACAACCTAAAAAACACATTTCGTTGTGGATATTTTTATACATTAATTAATATGTTGTGCGGTCAATGATCAATAATCAATATGATTATGTGTATCAAAACAAACTAGTGGTTTTTTGTACTAACAATCTCCAATGAAACATTGTTTTTTGTATGCAGGGATACTAATATTATAAAGAGGTAAAGCTTGTGAGGTTGTAGGAAGTAATCTCTGGGTGTACTGAACCGATTTTGAAAATTCTTTCACCAATAGAAAGCCACGTTATTTGTGAGTATCATGGGCTATATATTAATCCGAAAAATGAAAAGACTTTTTCGTGATAGTCGGATTTACAAAGTAAGTCGGAGAAAAAACGGTCGAATGAAAACGTTTCTTATGAACGCTGCTTTAACGATGAGAGATATATGATTAAGTTCTAGGTAAAGTTGTAGAGCTTGATAATGCCTACAAAAAAGTCGGCGACAGCATATGTCTCACTTTTATATTTAAGTCACAAAAAGTAGTATGTTATATTTAAAAAAAATTAAATCGTTAGGTCATGTTTATTGGTCATATTATCAACTATTATGAATTCATATCAAAATAAGTTAATTTATCGTCTCAAGTGTTTAAAACAAAAGACTTTTCCCTTTTACTGCATAAATGGTTAAAGAGATAAGACACTCACAAATAAGACGATGCCCTATCACATACGACAAAACCGGTTCGCGACACTTTGATAGCATTCAACTGGGAAGTTCTACCCCATGCGGCTTACTCACCAAAAATGGCTCTTTGGTTCGCACAGCTGTGAAAAAATGGTTCGATGAATGGTTCACAGCAAAAGGGAAAGATTTTTACTGGCCGTGTATTCATAAATTGCCCGAAAGATGGGAAAAATGTATAACAAGCGATGGAGCATACTTTGAATAAAGAACGTTTTCATCATTCATCCGAATTTAACATATTTTTATAGAAAACTAGCTGCGCCCAGCGGTTTCACCCGCGTGGTGATGGAAAATTGTGATAATGATGATAGAAAACCATATATCTTTATAAATATAGCCTGTAGAATAGAAAACCATATATCTTTATAAATTATGTGTTATTCTGATGTGTAAGCTATATTATTGTAGTTTCATAAAAATCCATTCAGTAGTTTTTGCGTGAAAGAGTAACAAACATCCATACATACATACAGACTTTCGCGTTTATAATATTAGTAGGATAGTAGGATAGAATTTAAATTTCGAATGTCAATTTCTTAGATTTTTTTCCTACTTACTTGACTGTTATCGTTATATTTTAGATAATTCACACTATATCTTTATAAATTATAGCCTATGTGTTATTCTGATGTGTACGCTATATTATTGTAAAGTTTCATCAAAATCCATTCAGTAGTTTTTGCGTGAAAGAGTAACAAACATCCATACATACATACAAACTTTCGCGTTTATAATATTAGTAGGACTAGATGACCCGGTGAACTTCGTACCATCTAAAATTGATTTGATTGTAATTCTTCATAAACGTTTATTGATCCAATCATACCAATTTATTTTGTTAATAAACCTTCCAAATCCAATTCATTGAAATCTATAATATGGCAGAATCATGTACGGTTTGAGTTTTTTGAGTTTTTCGACTTTTTCGGCTTTTTTGACTTTTTCAACTTTTCTGACTTTTTCGACTTTTTTTGCATTTTTTGACTTTTTGAACCTTTTGACTTTATCGGCGTCGTCGACTATTTCGACATTTTCGACGTTTTCGACTTTTGCGACATTTTTGACGTTTTCGACGTTTTCGACTTTTTTGACTTTTTTGACTCTTTCGACTTTTTGAAATTTTACACAATCGCACGGAATGAATAACAGTTATGGATGGCGCAGCTGTCAAACAATAGGATCGCCGCGAACGACATATATTGAAAGTGGCCCATTTCCCAAAATGACCAATTTCGGTTATTGCGATTTTTAGTCGTTTCTTTTAATTTTTCTTAAATATTTTTTTTGTAAACCACCACTGAATCAAGGTAAACAAAACAAAAAAATAATAATTCAAATCGGTCTAGTCATTTTCGAGATCTTGCGAGACTAACGCACGGCGATTAATTTTTATATATAAGAAAATAAAACCGCATTTCATATACATATACACTCAGCATGCCTTCTGAGATAATGAAATACAAGTGCACTTCTAATGCAGTTAATTAAAATACACAGAAAAACTAATTAGGAAATTATAAATTGACGCTGAATTACTTACGATTGCTTTCTGCTACAGCTCTTTCGAAGACTAGGGAGACTAACTGCCGCACTGTTGCCGCAGCCGCATGGCAAGTGCTCATTTCTCTGCTTTCCAAAGGAGTCTCCATACGGAGGCATAACACTAATGTCTGTAAAAAATAAAGTAACAGTTTAAAAAAAAAACACTAAAAACACGCTTTTATAAATGCACGTAAAAACCAAAAAATCCGGCTTCATCATCAGACCTTGAAACTTAATCGTGGTCAAAGTTCATTACAAGACCTTTCTAACAAGTCCAAACACGGCTATGATACGATATTCCATCATGGAATGCCAGTGCCTATCTTCCGTCTTTATCATCAGACCTTGAAACCTAATCGTGGTCAAAGTTCATTCCAAGACTTTTCGAACAAGTCCAAACACAGCTAAGTTCCAGTTCATATCTTCCGACTCCATCAGATCAGTTCGACAGTACCATATTATTGTATTGTCATCAGAACTACATACAGCTGCCAATTTTCATGACGCTACGATCCTTGGAAGATGGTTAAATTAGTTACCTTAGATTCCATTACATAGTCTGTTACATACAGGTCAACCTAATAAAAGCGTGTTAATGAAACTGGTCATATGCAAGTTGCCCTACTGGGAATTGCAATTAACTTAATTTATTTTTTATAGTAACATTAAAGACAGTAAATTCATGATAAGAGTATTTGCAAACCCTATTTATACAAAACTAATTTACTATCCTATGAAAAGTTTCATTTGCACTTATAGGTAAGTGGTAATAAGGCGTTAATAGAACTTATAGGTAAGTGGTAATAATCTCCAAAAGAACTACGCCAACCACCGTATCTAATCCACTCGGATAGCAAGGCAGCTCTTATAACACTAGCCTCGAATACTATTAATTCAAAGCTAGAGCAAAACTGCATATCACTACTGAATTCCCTGGGCGAAAAGAACAGAGTAATTCTAAGATGAGTTCCCGGCCATGCAGGAATCGAGGGAAATGAAAAAGCCGACGAATTTGCTAAGACGGGAGCAATGGGAACGTTATACGGCCCTGAACCTTGCTGTGGCGTACCTTCTGGGAGCTAACGGGCCCATGATGAGGTGGCCACGATGACCCATGTGTTCAGGGTCGGTCACACTCACGGGTCAACACCCATCCGATGGCCTCCACGCATGGGGTGCGAACCTGGGTAGGACACTGGGTCAACCAGTCTCCCCTGGGAATCAAACCTCTGGCGCTCCTGGACGGTCTGCGCACCGAGCGGCGCAAGCCAATCGATTGTGCTCTCCGACTAACAGTCGGGGGAGTCTGGGAACTGTATTGTTTCCTATAGAGCAGGGGTGGTTGCCTACCTTACGGCGACTGCTCTTGAAATGACCATTGGCCATCCGATCCCGGTTCAGAGTCGGGCAAAGGACGCCTTGGTCCGTGTTAGATTCGGTGTACACCGTTTCACCGCTTCGTAAGGGAGAGGACCGCGCAAGCGACCTCGAACTCGGAACCAATCGAGAGACCGGAGAAATCTGGTCATAATTGGAAGCAAGGGCGCGAGTGTCGGCCCGCCAGGTAACATTACTGGCTATCTCGCGGTAAAGGCGTTGGTCTCTTGCGGGTTGTGGCGTAGCTAGACGTCGGATTTGTAATGTCCTTAGTCTTCTACGCTCACTGCACGGTCGATAGAACGATGAATCGTTAAAACGTCCTGCGGTGACGGGTTCGCCCGTTGTGGTTGACATCTCAATATGTGGCGTACCAAAAAGCCTTGCAAACCTAATGGTCAAAGAAATATGTTTAGAACAATCCCTCAACCGATAATTAAGGCTTTCGACCGTAAGACTGCCCTAGTTCACACTCGTGTTTTTTTCCTAAATACTTTGGGCAGAAAAAAGAAATCTGATTTTTTGAATGGGATGGATCAAAAATAACTGAATGTCTGCTGTGTCCTGATAGATCCCACTTTAAAACCTTATTTTTGTTATTCCTCTCCTCCTCTACTATCGTTCTGCATATTGAATGTGTCAACAAAAACGCCACCTTGCCAGATAAAGGATCGAAAAAATTAGAAAAAATACATAGATATTTCAAAGCATTTTTTTTAATATTTTTTTTTTCTACTTAAAGTATAAAGTTTAGGAAAAAAACACAAATATCAACTATTGTTAAGGTTAATACGGTCTATCCATTGCCATAAAACAAACAGTGAAAAAACAATGTTGGTTCCTAAAGCCCCATATTCATGGTAAACTTTCGTTTACGGCTGTCCCTCAAAGTACCGTTGACCCACCATGCGCCGTCTTGTAGATTGCTATAGTTTTATATCTTACCCTCGCCAGTGTGTCTCCGTGAACTAAATCCGATGTGGTCATCAAAAGTGCCGCCGTCTGGAGAAGCTTCAGCTCCAGCACCGAGGATTGTCCGAGAACAGCGAGACAGTCGACGATGTGGCGCGCTCCTTTAGCATCTATAGCCTGGTGTGCTATTAATCGCTGGATTGTACCGAGGCAGAACTAAAAATAAAAGATAAGATAAGAAAAGGGAATACTACAATAAATATTAGGTCCTCACAATAATTGTGGAGCAGAAATGCAAAATAGGTAGCTAGTTTTATTATTTTTTATTTTATTTATTTCACTTTAAGTACGTGTCTTATAAGGCACAGCATACCAGACAGTAGCTTCTCTTAGAACAAAATTGAAAACAAAGCGAATACGTCACGAGTCGTAAGGGCTCAGATATGGTCGCGAGATGTCCCGCTACTCGCCACATGCAGATAGCTAAACGCTCGAAATTTCGGCAGCCTTTACCTGCGCGTAATGCTAACCGTTTGCGTTCATCGGGACGTACTCTTCCGCCTACATTCCTCGCACTCTCTTCCTGCAATGCCCTGCAGCTCGAGAGTAAAGCTACTGGTTGGTATACTGTATTTAAGGTTACCATATAATATACATACTAGAATAGACCACGCGACCAGCCTGAAAAATCGATAGAGTTGCGCATGCACGGGACACGCGTAAATATATACCATAGGTTTAGTTTGATATTGAATTTAATTGAGTTTGAATTTAAGTTTAAGTTTCAACTATTTCAATTTAAAAAAATATGTAAAATATTTCAGAATTAAAGAATTCTGTCTAGAGGTGTTCGTCTACTTCACAATGATTCGCCTGTGCACACAGCACTCATTGCCAAGACTGCTGTGAAGGAATGTGCATTCTTAGAAATCTCTCACTCACCCTACAGCCTAGATCTAGCCTCGAGCGATTACTACCTGTTCAACAAATTAAAATCTGACTTGCGGGGGAAGAAGTTTCAGACCGACGAAGAGGTTCAAGAAGCTGTTGAGGCCCATTTTGCAACTCGTTAAAAGCAACTGGTATGGACTTGCTTTTAACAAGATTTAATATATGTCTTGAACTTAACAGAGATAAATAAAATACAAACGGAGCTGCCATGGAATTCACCGACCGAAGTAGGGCCTATCATATAGTGTTATTACACTTCTGGGGGGTGAGCAGTGGATTCCGGACTAACGACCGCTGTGGTAGGTTTAGGACAGCTGTCTTGCCACATGTGAGCGTACACCTTACCACCCATTATCCAAGACCTCCAGAATCAAATCTGAAGCTTTCTCGATTATTGAGAAAGGTTTTGTAGTGAAATGTTTTTTGCCTTTAGAGCCATCCCGCACAAACTGTACTGGGGGTTTGGAGGGTACTGTCAAACCCTTGTTGGCACGAGAGGCTAATTACCTCGCGAATAACAGCAAGGACTTTGTCGAGGCGGTAAGTGTACCGTCCTTGATCTAAGGTCACCTTGCAGCCAGCTAGAATATGCCTGGCAGTGCAAGGGGTATTGCTACAAAGTGGGCATGAACTTTCCTGGGCAAAGCTCCAACGAGCGAGGTTACTGGGGTCTGGAAGCGTATGCTGAAAGGAATTTAAATAAAATTTCAGCATCTCTGGCGTCCAGTCATACAACATTACTTTCCAGTGCATTGGAGGAGGAATGCAAAAGTCTCCAATTGTTGTCCAATCATTCTGGCATTGAAGGCCAATAGCGAGAGCCATACATTGAAAAACAGTAAGCAACATATTTTTATTTTTACCTTATTTATACCTCGGGCTGGAAACTTATGGGCCTTACTACGTTTGTCTAATAAATTTATACAAAATCTATTGAACCAATCTTCACAAAACTTGACATACATATTACTCACATCAACCTTTAACAGTTAAATGTTTTTAAAATACCCATACTCTACGGCAAAGCTTATGGTCCTCAAAGAGTTAGTGGGAAGTTATAGGAAAATATAATAAAATTGAAATACCTTTATTATTTTAATATCTTTTGACTCACATCCTTGCACCAATGGGTATAATATCTGATTGATGACACCGTATAAGGAAGCTTGAGGATTGTTAGAAGCCAACGACAGCTTTTCCACTGCTTCATCACAAGACTGAAAAAATAACTTTTTATTACACTTTGTTTCATTTCGCATAACCAAAGAACAATGGGCAAAAATATATGGGCACTGGGCCCATCTCTCCAATAATAATAATAACATACTAGCTGAAACCCGTCGAGATCGACGGTCACTTTACTGACAGTAATGTTTCAAAAATAAACTGAAACATACTTCTTATTTATGTACAAATAATATTTCTTCAGATTAATTCGATTACGTTGCGGGGCCTTGCTCATTTGATCTACGATCAGAAATGTAACCAAGGTCTAGGAGAAAACGGACAGCAACAATCGAAGGGCGACGCGTACGTGATATGACGTGTGTCAGAAAGTAAACAAAAAGTTTCGCACTAATTCAGCATACTTTAGCAAATATACGCTAGATGGAGGTGAAATGATTGAAATCTATGAAAATTGTTTTTAACTATATTGAGTTAAAAAAATGGGACTTTCCCGGCAAGCAGACAATCCCCTTAGCACGCCAAACCCCTAAACCCCCTCTCTCCAAGCTCTTCCCAACCCTCCCTCTCTCTAACTCTCCCCCCTTCTCCCCCAACCACCCCTCTTCCTACCCTTCCTCTCTCTCCTCCTTCTCCCTGCCGAATCCCTCTCCCTATCCCTCAACTCACCCCCCCTAACAACCCCCTCCTCCCGCAAACTCTTCACACTCTTCCCCCAACATATCCTCCCCGCCTGGATATCCAGCAGATGCCACAATCATTTTTTATTTTTCTCTTTTGTTGACATATTTACAGACCGAGACCTTTTTTAGACACCTCAACCAAAATTCATATACCTAGCCGTTCTCTCAATTCGGTGGTTACAGGCAAAACACGATTATTTTTTTTATTTTTATCTTTTGATGACTTTTTTTATTTTTCTCTTTTGATGGCACATCTACATACCGAGAGCAGTTTTTAGACACATCAAAAGAATTTTTAGACCTAGCCGTTCTCTCAATATGGCGGTTACAGGATAAAACTCGTTTCAAATTAATATATAGATTTACCATTGGAAAGATTTTCGTTTTAACAGTAATCTTGCAAATTCAGTGCGAGATCTTGGTATTCGAGACCTCGATATACCGAGATTGCATTCCTTAATAGCTGCTGAAGGGAACTACTTTAACCCTTCAGGCCTCGGCCCCTCAGCCGATTAACAAGTTGATGTCCCAAAAATTTTTAGTAAAAATTTGTAAAAAAATTGAATTATGACACTGTCTCACCAAAACATTAATTACTGCCAAACCACTGTACCCATAATTAAAATAAAACATATAAAAATAATAAAACATAATAAAATTAAACAAATTAAATTAAAATAAAATTAAAACGGGGCCGTCATGCTGATTCGTGTTTTGGCCGTTATCGGCCAATCGGGGCTCTAGGAGTTAAAGGAGTCAATATTGTTATTTGCAAAAAAAGAAAAACTTTGGTAGATAAAAAATCAGTCCCATTACTTTTCTCACACACCTCCTACAAGTTGCACTAATAATATTTCAATTCTGCCATACAAATATCAAATGCCATACAAAGACACGCGAGGCTAGCTGAGGAACAAACCGCACCGCTTGAGGCGGCTGTGTAACAGAACCCGAACGGGTGATCAGCCAGCCAAGAGAGGGAGCTCATCGATTTTATTTATGAAATTAATATTTAGATGAAATCAGTACTTCGCTCATTGCCGGAAATGTCTTGCGGTGACAGCGATTTTTTTTTTTATACATTCGGGTGGTTTATTTGTACTAACCCCCAATACAGTTTGTGCGGGTTGGCTCTAAAGGCAAAAAACATCTCACTGCAAAACCTTTCTCAATAATCGAGAAAGCTTCAGATTGGATTATAGAGGTCGATTCGGTCTCTAGGGCAGTATAAATTCCCTGAAAGTCTCGGATGCACAGCCCTGCGTCCAGATATAGCTCTTTACTCTCAATCTTGGAAGATGGTCCTTATCGTAGAATTAACTGTTCCATGGGAATCAAATATCCCAAAAGACCACGAGTACAAATTAAATAAATACCATGACCTCGCAAATGCCGTCACCCGGAACGGCTTCACTGTTCACCTTCACGCGGTGGAAGTAGGCGCTCGTGGCCTGCCAGCTAAATCTTTGTTTCACCTTTTTAAACATCTTGGTCTCTCCAGGAAAATAATCAACTCCTTTCTAGAAAAATTATCTAAAACCGCGATTTCTGCATCTCAAATTCTATGGCTTCGAAGGGAGAGTGAATGGGTGGTAAGGTGACCGCTCTGTAAAGTAAAGTATCTGGGAGTCACGCTCGACCAGAGATTCACCTGGAACAGCCACCTAGATAAAACAATTCAAAAAGCTAAAAGTGCTTTGGGTATAAGCAGAAGACTGGCGGGGAAAAACTGGGGCCTTAACCCCAAGATCTCCCACTGGCTATACACTGCCATTGTGAGGCCGATAATCTCGTACGCCTCGGTGGTATGGTGCAACAAAGCCAACCAGAAAACTGTGATTACCAAACTAAACAATATCCAAAGGACGGCGTGCCTCATGACAACTGGCGCAATGTCCTCCACTCCTGGAGCAGCTCTAGATGCACTGCTGAACTTACCGCCCCTACACATTCATTTGCAACAGGTGGCGAAAGCCAGCATGTACAGGCTATCTGCTCGAGAGAAGGTAAACTGGATCTCACAAGCACTAAGATCAGTTCTTGACTCAGTCAGTGAAAATCCAACCCTCAACATGGTATCAGACACCATGCTTCCACTCCTAAACTTTGGAAAACTTTTTACAGTGGAACTGCCGCCCAGAGACGACTGGCTAAAAAGCCAACTGCAATGGGAGGCCGGTAGCCTTAAATGGTATACTGATGGGTCCAAATCGGGACTTGACGTAGGCTGTGGTATATATGGAGAGCGACCAAACTTCGAAAGAAGTGTAAACTTGGGAAAATACGCCTCCATATTCCAAGCGGAGGTTTACGCCATTATTGAATGTGCGGATATCAACCTCCAAAAGGACTACGCCAACCACCGTATCTATATCCACTCGGATAGCAAAGCAGCTCTTATGGCACTAGCCTCGAATACCATTAATTCAAAGCTAGTGCAAAACTGCATATCACTACTGAATTCCCTGGGCGAAAAGAACAGGGTAATACTAAGATGGGTTCCCGGCCATGCAGGAATCGAGGGAAATGAAAAAGCCGACGAACTTGCTAAGACGGGAGCAAAGGGAACGTTATACGGCCCTGAACCTTGCTGTGGCGTACCAAAAAGCCTTGCAAACCTAATGCTCAAACAAATGTGTATAGAACAATCCGTCAACCACTGGAACAACACGCCAGGGTTGAATCATTCCAAAGCGCTTATTAAGCCCTACGACCGTGAGACGGCCCGTGAGGCCCTATCGCTAAATAGGAACAATCTACGCATACTGGTAAGGGCGCTCACGGGGCATTGTGGCCTGAACAAACACATGTTCAACCTCAAGCTCAAAGACACAAAAATGTGCAGGTTCTGCCAAGGGGCAGAGGAAACTCCCCAGCACCTCATGTGCGAGTGTGGCCCGCTGATGCGTAAAAGATACAACCACCTGGGTGGTCACTACCTCCAACCTGAGGAGGTAAAACAATCTGGCGCCAAAAGCCTGCTGCGGTTCTTAAATGACACGAGGCTTAGCGCAGAACTATAGTAGGTGGCGAGCACAATAGATCAGCAATGGTCGCAGTGTTACAAGGCTCATAAAGACCTTAGAAAAGCCCCACTCAACAAATAAAAAAAAAAAATAAAAAAAAGGTGACCGCTCACATGTGGCAAGACAGCTGTCCTAAACCTATCACCGCCGGTCGTTAGTCCGGAATCCACCCTTCACCTCCCAGAAGTATAATAATTATATATGATGGGCCCGATTTTTGGTCGGTGAATTCCATGGCAGCTCCGTTTGTATTTTATTTTATTATGAAATTTCAATATGGGCGGATTTATTGTCATACGACAATCTCTTACAACCAACCCTACTATAAAGTGTTTACATGTATGTGTGTGTGTAACATGTGTGTAAGTGTGTGTCTTGTTATTGCATTCGATCGACAGAACTGAAACGCAATTCCGTTAACTGATCGAACCTGGGACCTTACAAAGTAAGATCAGGCGACCTAATGCCATATCAGTGCTATCGTATAAATTTAATGTAAACGTTATATCAATATGTAATTGATTTATATATGTATATTATTTTAGTTTTTATTTTTATTTATTTTGGATTTATTATTATTTTCGTATACATATATGTATGTGTATGTGTGCATATATGGATATATTTTATCTATAGATGTATATGAGTATCTATATTTGTATATGCGTAAATATTTGTAGTTTCGTATTTGTCGATTTAAAAATAAGTACTAACTATAGTTTAAGTTTACAGTGCACACTTAATATCTAGTCATTAAAAGTCTGCCTTAGAACAGGCCTAGGCCTAGTTAGGCGACTGTGTCAAACATTAAAAATAATGTTCCATCAATTTCTTGCTAACATCTTACAAATATGACATTAACCCTTGGAGTAAATGGGTATTTTCATGGATGCATCTGTCTCTTTTGCAGGATTTTCGGCGACATCGACCTTAAAGTACTATAACTACGAAACTACTACACCAATCATAAAAAGAACAACTGCACAATGATTGCATTGAAATTTCGAATATAGAATATTGAAATATCATTTTGTAAAACAATTAGATAATTATGAATAAATATGAGAACGTCAAAGAAGTGAAAAAAACGCGCAACCAGATCTGGTCGTATCATATTCAACGGATAATTATTTCACAACCAGATTTGGTCGTATCATACTCAACGGGTTAATTGTTTACTAGATGTGTTACTAAATAAAATAAAATAAATAGTAATAATAAACTGAAAGAACCAATTAGAAGCAGGGTTGCAACAAAAACATCTTGGAATAACAATTAGTGATGATCTCAAATAGGAAAAACAAATAGTTGCATTCGCTAAAAAAGACAACTCTACTCTCTATCTGATAAAGAAGGTTTTCCAACATCTGTCAATAGTGAGACCACACATATGTGAGACCTATTTTTGAGTATGGCTATCAGCTCTGGAACCACTACATATGCAAAGATGTAGATGTCCTGGAAAAAGTGCAGGAAGGTCAACCAAAATGCCAGTGGGACCGAAGAATAGGAATTATGAACATCTTCTGGACTTATATGGACTGACTACTCTCAAACAAAGAAGGGACCTGATTGAGCAGGCATGATGTAAAGAGCAAAGGCATTTTGAGTATCGATTCTAACACCCTGGTCATGCTAACATATTGCGGACTACTCAAAGGCCTTCGACTGCATAAAATGGGTCAAACTGTGGATGATCGAAGCAGGGTTTCCGATTTGATCGCAGACAATGGTTTTCTTCGTGGAAAATGAGGCCTATGGTTAATAGCGGCCAAATGAGACACCCCAGTCTTAATTCCATCGAACCTTGAGACTATACATACATACGTGTCTAGAAAGCAACCGAAAAACAAAGAAATGATAACACACCTCTCTTATCTGAGGATATTTCTTCTTCGTCTCCAGGCTGAGGTTCTTAAAATCGTTTTTCAGCACATCCATGAATTTCTTGGAAGTGTCGGTCCCCGTCACCGCGCTTATAAACGCCATCGCTTCGGTATTAATTCAAAAAATCGAACCAATTTCCCTTTATTTACCAACCGCAGACATGTTTTTTGTGCCGACGAAATCACGACATCACCCAAATGCCAAGTATACAGTTTGACGTTTGATTACAGCGTTGCCAGATTATTCATATTAGTATGAAATAGATTATTAAAACTTACCTACATATTTTTCAATTTCATTATGGTATTTAATTTCAATAAAATGGTATTTTAATAAACCATAGTTACATGGAATTTATTGTGTTTATCAAACTCTTCTACATTGAAGATGTTTTAAAGTCACTCCACTATATACGTATGTAGGTATTCATCGCACTGATTCCGAATCTGTAAAAATCTAAAATCGAACTTTATAAATAATGCTAGGTTTACATGGACTTAGTAGCTAATGACAAGTACTTGTCACTTGCACTAATATCTTGCGTGTAAACATGCTGATTCACCATGTTAGCGCTTAGTATTAGTGAAACTGCCAGTGCCAGTGAATAGAAGCCGATCCTATTTACTATGCGACAAGTGACTTACCCACCACAAATTACTAAGCACTCGTCGCTTGCTGCTGAGTTGTGTGAAAAGCCGCGGCAAGAATTAGTGACAAGTTGAAATGACGAGTGAACACACGCGTTCTCTGTTTGGGTTTGACTGCAGAAATTCTGAAACAACTAAAAAATTCATCCAGGATTTTAAATCCTATGAAAAAGAAGGTGGCGGTGGTATTTGGTATTTGATTTCGAACGGAGGTCGATCCACTAACACCTTTCTGCTAATACCAACATGTAAACGGTTACTTATCGTGATACTAAGAAGGGGGTGCGAACCTGGGTAGGACACTGGGTCAACCAGTCTCCCCTGGGAATCAAACCTCTAGCGCTCCTGGACGGTCTGCGCACCGAGCGGCGCAAGCCAATCGACTGTGCTCTCCGACTAACAGTCGGGGGAGTCTGGGAACTGTATTGTTTCCTATAGAGCGGGGGTGGTTGTCTACCTTACGGCGACTGCTCTTGAAATGACCATTGGCCATCCGATCCCGGTTCAGAGTCGGGCAAAGGACGCCTTGGTCCGCGATAGATTCGGTGCACACCGTTTCACCGCTTCGTAAGGGAGAGGACCGCGCAAGCGACCTTGAACTCGGAACCAATCGAGAGACCGGAGAAATCTGGTCACAATTGGAAGCAAGGGCGCGAGAGTAGGCCCGCCAGGTAACACTGGCTATCTCGCAGTAAGGCGTTGGCTTCTTACGGGTTGTGACGTAGCTGGACGTTGTATTTGTTCTGTCCAAAGTCTTCTACGTTCACTGCAGGGCGACAGAACGAGAAAATCGTTAAAACGTCCTGTGGTGACGGGCTCGCCCGTTGTAGTTGACACCGCAAGTTGATACTAAGCAGGTTAGCGACAAGTACAACTAAGTGACAAGTACTAAGCGGAAAGTACTAAGCAGTATATAACAAGTAATAATCCCGTGTAAGCCTAGTATAGCTCCCGAGCTCATCATTTGGGCTGCTTGGGATTGTTTATATTTCTTATTGTGAAGTTTCACAATACATATATTTTATTTATTTATTTCATTTTACATATCTTATATCTCAACTAACATTACACAAGGGAAAAAACAAACACTCTTAAAATAAATAAAAGCGACAAATTGATTCATCCCAATTCCATGCAATCTCATGAACACCAATATATTATATTAACATCTTTCATAGGAAATAACGTTTTTAACTAATTAAACTACAATTGTCAGTTTATTCGTCGTTCCAAAACGACAACTCCAATAGCGGGTTTATTATCATACGATAATCTCTTACAACCAACCATACTATGAAATGTGTTTATGTTTGTGTGCATGTAATATATGTAAGTGTGTGTCTTGTTATTGAAATCGATCGACAGAATTGAAATGCAATTCCAATAATTTCATTCCAACATTAAACGGTGACCCAGCGTTAAATCGAACTCGGAACCTTACGTTCAGGTGACATAACAACTATGCACCGGGCCGTGGGTTCGTGCCACTATGCAACTTAAAGTGGTTTAGCGATTTTTACCTACGTGATGATTGCTATACAGTCTAGATATTGAGGAGTAGGCTAGAGGTCTCTGCGCCATTCGTAACCCCCTCGAGAAGTTATGTTACACGAATTGTAGAGAAAATACAAAACCGTTTCCTAAAGTATAATCCAAACAATGCGTATACTACTCACTCTTGTATTCGAGCAATTTTGTTCACTGTATGATTGGGTACACCGTTCTCTGTTTACGAAGAGAAATGCTTTCGATCCTACACATTCATAGTGTACTGAACTGAAAAGTGGAATGCCCTTAAGCTAATTCTTGCCCAAATTGGTTTCTTCGTGTCCGATAACTACGTTCGAACAAGATTTCATATACTCTTGCAGGAGCTCTTCTCTCGCCCTCGTGTACGCTTGGCGTTAGTGGCCAATACTTCTAGACAATTAAATTCGCTGCTGCCGAACGCACTAGACATACAGGATGTTCGAGACCGAAAATCATTTTTTTAAGTGGTGATTCTGTGTATCAAACTGAACAAGAAAAATAAAAAAAAGTTTTTTTTTAGGAAAAATATACTTTCATAAAACCATTTTTTTACAAGCAATTATTATATCTACATGCTCGGTGGCTGTGGAATAGTCGTTAGGTAATCTCATCTTAAATTGTAAGGTCCCGGGTTAAATTCCCGGCTGGGTCGCCATTTTCCGTTGCAATAAAATTAAAGGAATTGCATTTTGCCTGCCGATAGGATGCAATTACCAGCCACACACTTATACACATGTTACACACACACATATTACATACAAACACTTCACTGTAGGGTTGGTTGTAATAGATTGTCGTATGACAATAAACCCGCCCATTGTGAAATTTCACAATAAACAGTAGAAACAAACGAACAGAATAAATACATGGCTATTGGAGTTGGTGCATTCTGGAACGAAGAAAGAACTGACAATTGTAGTTAGATTTATTTAAAATAGTATATCTATGAAAGATATCAAATCTATTATTATTAGCGTTTAAACTTTAAATATGTAGTAAATACCTATAGTGATTTTTTAAAATTTCGAGATTGTAAACTCTATTTTTTATGTCAGTTAGCAATCGTCGTCAAAATTGTAAAATTTCACAATATAAGTAAAGACTATAACGAACGTCTCAGATGAAATTCAAATTGGAGATTAAGTTCAAATTTCATAGGTACTATTTAATGATTTGCACTAACCACATGACAACTGGAGTCAAAGTCAATCGAAATAGTAAATAAAGCTACAATCCACAATTGCTTTCTATAAGCTGGATGATGTTTTAATATGTGTGAAGTCATTCAAATATGGTTTAAATTTAATCTAATTATTCTTTTTCATTTATTTCATGAATTTACCTAAGTAGACAACTTTCCTTATATCTCTACTTGGTGAAATTTGATTTGAATTAAAAATCGTGGTTTTCAGATATGCATATTTAAATGTTTAAAGGTGAGCTTCAACTGATATTCGACTGATATTTGAAGTTATATACTTTTTTTGAATTATTGGAAATTATATCGTACCTCAAAATCAAAGGAGGACATCGTCCATTTACCTACTTGAATCATAGTAAAATCAGTTTGTTTTTAAAGTGGGCATTTAGTAATTTCGCCATCTTTTTCTTTATTTTGTTTAATACTACATACATTATATTGTGAGGTAACCAATATCAATATTTCATTTTGATAAATAAATATAATTAAATTTAAAAAATCCAGATTTCCATCCAGATACATCAAAAATACAGAGTGTGAAACCAAACTCGTGGGAAGGTGTGTGTTTTTGAAACCCATTCCTCCTTTCAGTGTAGAAAAAGTCGCATTGCTCTCCGGTATTGAAATTAATGGACATCACCACTGAAAACAGCACGAAAATCTCTAATTTTGACTTGAATTGCAAATGTCCGCCTCCGATATTGAGGTACTCATATCGGTCCACAAAATGCGAATGCAAGTGCGAATGCGAATGCGTTACATTGCAAGTTGTGTATGTCGCTAATACCTGTACGCGCATTTGCCAAAAATTGTGTGTACTTTTGCCAAAAATATACAGCATGTTCTGGATATAAAATATTTTTTTTAAAGGTGATTCTGTTTAATGAAGGATTTAATTTTACATAAAAAACTGATATGAAACTACTTTTTTTATTTAATTCTCAGTATTTTTATGTAGTCCTTCGATACTGAGAAAAATATGTAATATCCTATAATTTAACAAAAATGGCCAAAATCTAAGCTAATTATAAAAAAAACAATAATTAGTTATACTCCTATAATTATACAAAAATACCCTAAATTCTTAAAAAAAAACTAATTTCCTGACTAACCCATATTTGGGATTTTTTCGTTCAGTTTGATGTCCACAATAATCCCTAAAAAAGAATTTTAGGTCCCGAACACTATATTTTGCGAATTGAGTATTTGAAATAAGTTATTTGTGGCAACGCTGTTGTTATTTTCATTTTATGATTTGATTTTGTGTGTTGTTAATCGTCCTATTTTAATTGCACAGAATTTAATAAAATTTATTTGTTTAATTTTCGTTAAAAATAATATAGTTATAAAAATCCTTTAGTGCATCTGTGATTTCTGTAATCTATGATCGGTGCTTTATGCGAAATTCTGAAGAAATCTATGTAATGGGCCATTTTCCACGAAACAAATGATTTGTGCCTGAATAGTGTAGTTTTTCCGATTAGAATTAATTAAAATCGAGCGATTTGACTGCGTTTATGTGGCAGCCGAACGCAGTTTGTTGACTGCGCCGCCGGAAGCTAATAGGGCAGTCTTTCATTTCTCGTTCGAGTAAAAGGTCGCGGGGTGCGAGAGAGGTAAACAGTTTTTGCGTTTTTAACAGTGTTTTAAAAGTGTTTCGTGTGTATTCGAAGCTGCTGGAGTGCGGCGGATCGGTTTTGGTTTTATTTTTAGAGTGCTCAGTGTTTGGTGTGTCTGTTGGGGAGTCTCGACATTTTTGCCACGGATGCCAATGGACAGGTTCTTTCTTCACCGTATTTCGTAGATTTATCAACAATACAACGCTTATTCGTTTTTTTCGGTGCGTTTTCACGTACAGCATCCTAATTATCTCAGTTTTTTCTCGGGGTTCAGGGCGGGAAAACATTGTTTGGAATTTGGAAAATATTTGAATAAAGATCATTTTTTTCTGAGGGTGAAAACGTCAAACTGTCAAATAGTGTCCGCGTTGAGTCACTTGCGGATTACATCCGTTTTTAATAAGATTGTGATTTATCTTTGATGAATAGAAAGCGTCGCCTGGCATCTTATTACTCGTAATTAAGCGAAATACCGTTAGCGCGCTCGCGCGCGCGCGGCGCCTTCCCCAACAACAATCTTTGTTCTCAAAAATTATAAAATCCAAAATGCCCGAGCGCGCTCACGATTTTCTACCCTGCCTGATTTCACTTTTTTCCGCCGCTCATTCTGCATGAAATTACGAAATTAATTGCACGTTTGACGTGTCGTTCGTTACTTTCCATTTGTTTTTATAGCCGCGATCGCCTTGCGATGTTTTTATCGTATTTATCGCTTTTTTTTGACGAGCTGTCAAAAATGGACTGGTTGTTTTTCGAAAATTGTGCAGTTTGAAACTTTCCCGACTTATCTGTGAATAAGTACTACATTGCAACAAAACACGCGTATTTATTTTATTATTGTGTATCAAAGCCTACCCTTTGTTTAAAGTAGCAAATTATGGCACAATCTTTTATTTTACCAATAATTTACTAAGCTGATGTGGCTTCATACTCAATACACTGGAAGGGATTCACAATGCGTGTATCCGATTTGTTTATTCCCTGACAGAGTTTGATAACATATCAAACTTTCATAGGCTCGTAATCAGGCACGTATCCAGACTTCAGTTTTACTTCGGGGGGACATTTATTGAAACAACGCGTGCGGCACCCACCAAACTTGAATTGGAATATATTAGGTGTTCTACCTCGCTTATTAAAAAAAAAAGAGCCATACTACTAAATTCTATCAATTTAATGGTAAATCTAAAAAAAAAAACACTTTTTTTAAAATCTTATTTTTAAATTAGTTTTAAAAATAAATAATCTAATCTACTAATAATTAGGTGTTTTTGAATTGTTTAAAAAAAAAACTAACCTAACCGACCGAAATGTAGGTGTTTGACACATCTTTAAATACCTATATCTCTCTTATTTATTACGTCCGACAAAAGATAATTTCGGTTTCAGAATCAGTGTGGTGAATATAGTCAGGTGATGTTTAAAAATCAAAAATGTGGAACTGTTAACTATACCCAATATACCCTTTAATTTGCTTTAAATCTCAACCATCCCCATGGATACGTGCCTGACACTACGGACATAATCTGCGGATTCTCCCTGATTATCATTTTTTTCTTGATCTTTTTTTTACTCAATAAATTTCGGGGGGGGGCGTTCCCTGTCGCCCCCCCACCTGGATACGTCCTTACCCCCATTAGACAGCGTCGGGATTTTCACATACTCTCCCTACTCTTTCGTTCATTACATTCAAACATGCCTTCTTATTTGTATGATTCTCTTCTCTCCGCTTTCATCCCATGACCTTCCATTAAGTTATCAGAAAAATCTATTTTACTGGCTGAACCTCAGCATTCATCATCTATCATGTCCAAGTATCACATAGATTCGTATAGGTAAGGCGGTTAATATTGTTTAATATGGTTTAAAAATATACCATATTTTTTTATTTAAATATTGCGAATGACCAATGAACTAAGGTGATTTTAAATCTATATATAAAAAACAAAGTTGGGTTTGTTCGAACACTTATAACTCGAGAACGGCTGGACCGAATTTCATGGTTTTTGATTTGTAGTATTTGTCTCCATCCCGAATAATAGCAGAATAACTATTAAAAACGAAAATTGGGAAATTGAGGAAAAATTTAAATAAAAGAAAAAACATTTTCCCATACAAAATGTAAATCCGTGTTTTTCTCATGGTCAGTTGTATGTGGCATGTTCACGTGTCGGCAAATCATCCGTCAAATGTCATATTTCACAAGGTGATTCAATGAAGAGAATTAAACCCAGTGGATCCCATGCCAACAATAAGTTTAATTTAATCACGTCATGCTGAAACGTGATTGATATACTTTATTTTTGTACTTTTATATTTCTTTTTGTGTTATTATCTTAATAAAGTAGTGAACTTAATATTTATTTTGTATTCATAGTATTACTTTCATAAAATCATAAATTAAGTTCAGCTAATCTGCAACACGACATTCATTGACTGTTAGGCGGTACGATGTTCGCCGGGTCAGCTAGTAAATAAATAAAATATTTGTGGCGACTTTTTGAATTAAGTTTTTTCTCATTTAGCCCGTTGAGTATGATACGACCAAATCTGGTTCTGAAACAATTATCCGTTGAGTATGATACGACCAGATCTGGTTCCGCGTTTTTTTCACTTTGACGTTCTCATATTTATTCATAATTATCTAATTGTTTTACAAAATGATATTTCAATATTCTATATTCAAAATTTCAATGCAATCATTGTGCAGTTGTTCTTTTTATGATTGGTGTAGTAGTTTCGTAGTTATAGTACTTTAAGGTCGATGTCGCCGAAAATCCTGCAAAAGAGACAGATGCATCCATGAAAATACCCATTTACTCCAAGGGTTAAGTTCAGCTAATCTGCAACACGACATTCATTGACTGTTAGGCGGTACGATGTTCGCCGGGTCAGCTAGTAAATAAATAAAATATTTGTGGCGACTTTTTGAATTAAGTTTTTTCTCATTTAGTACTTTTTAGTACATATGATATCTGAGTGAAATAATAAAATAATCGAATTTTGGAAAAAGTTGTAACTTTGCATCTTTATAGACCACTTACGTCCCACCAATTTATACAAAATATATCGAACCGATTTTCACAAAACTTGATGTATTATGGTATTTACCCTTTAAGAGCCTTATTACAAAATAGCGTAGGTATTCTTTTAAAATGAGTTGAAAAAATGAACGCATTTTTTTTTGGATGTAACTATAAAAGATAGGATAAATAAATAAATAAATAAATAAATAAATAACTATTCAACCCTGGGAGAAAACCGCGGCACTGAGCGCTCTTCTCTTGCGCAAGCAAATACACAATTTCTAATTGTTTTTTGCAGTGTTTTCTCCTTTCTAATGACAATAATTTATATTATGTCGTATTGCTAAAAGAGTGAACTTTAATATAGTATAAGTATTATATAAGAATCTTATTTTATTTCTGAGAAAATTAGAATGATACAGGAAGATTTTTTTTTAATTTTGTGTAATTGTAAGTAATGTATACCTTGGATATGTGGTCAAAAAACGAAAAAATAACGCCGTAGTGTACATCAAGAATACATGACGGACATAAAAAAAAATAGTATACGGTTTTCGTTGTAGTGATATTACTGTATTAAGGAGCTCAAAGTTTGCCTTCCGAGCGTTTTACGAATAACGACTTTCGGAAAATGGGCTGAATAAGTAAATAATATTCGTTATATCTAAAATTAAAGGCCGCTATGGTCAACATCAAGAAATGGTCCAGGTAATTCAGTAATTAAAGTTTGTAGAAATCTCTTCATTTCTTGGAATTAGAACGCCAAAAATCCACTTTTCTTGCCTTTCTGGAAAAAATATGTGATACGGCTCTTAAACTATTACCCTTTAACATTTTTATATATCCAAACTTTCCATACTCTACCACAAAGCTTATCGTCCTCAAAGGTTTAACCCCTGGGTGGCCACGCCCGCCGATTGGTGTTTTACGTATTATCTGTATTATATCCGTATTTATGCAATTATCGGCTCTATTATCGGATATCGGCTCAATTATCGGATATTGACCGTATATGCGATTTTTGCTCAAGAAGCTCTTTGCGAATTCTATTGCAATAAGAGCTCGGCCATATCCCACGAGGAAGTACATCGGCATGACACCAGGAATAAAACCCTGTATCTCCAACCGTTCGTAGCACGTACTGCCAAGTTCCAGGCGACTAGTCGATACTTAGGCCTCAAACTTTTCAATAAATTGCCCGAAAGATTAAAAGAAATTAAAAACATCGATATTTTCAAGAGATCCATCCGAGTCTATCTGCTTAAAATCAACATGTATGCCCATAACGACTTCTTAAAATATTTTGAAAATACATAGCATCGTATCTACCCATTTAATCTAATACATATTATTTACCGTTAATTGTTTTGTTGTAAACTGTTATCATATAGTCTATGTTTTTGTAAATTAGTAAGTTTAAAACTATATATTGTATATCATCTCTTGTCTAAATTGAGTAACTAATTTAAGATTAATTACTGTCATTCCTACACAATTGTATGGTTGTATTGGAAATAAATACCTTTTACTTTACTTTACTTATTTCTCCCTCCAAATGGGGGTGAAAGCCTGTCATTGAAGCCTGCCATTGAATAAGCCACCGATATATATTAGTATGCTTGCACACACCAAATTTTCGAGGGCTTCAAAAGTTTTGCGTGGAATTCGAAAGGTTAACCCTTTATAGCTTTATGTGACATTTCTGTAACAAACTACTAATCCCCCTAAAATCCCCCTAAATAAGGCACTAAATTCATTTCGTTCATTTGAATCCGTCTAGCACTACTGTACCCTACCTACCACTTAGTATCGAGTAAAAATCATAGATAGCGTAACTAAGCGACTTATGTGAGTTTAAATGTTGCGCGTTGATGAAAGTGATAAATTAGAACTAAGGCAGGTGTTAAATGACTGATAAAAAATATAAAAAGTGTATACAATTGTGTGGTTTTCGTGGAAACCTGTAGGTAAGAATTAATTTTATCCATTCAAAATTTCAAAGCAAAAGATGGCAAGTTATGATGTTCTAACATTTACTGGAATTGACTATGGCAAATTCTTGGTTATTATACCGAAGAGCAAGGAAGGCAAAATATCTCAACGGCAAACAAATATCTTCAGCAGAATTTAGACTTGAGATAGGCGAGACCTTATGCGAGCTTGGCCTGAAGCCTAACATCAAGAGTCGAAGGTCTTTAGAGGACGAAATTCAAGCCAAAAAACATAAGGGCCCCGCGCAACATGTTCCTCCATTGGCAGTAAGGCAGGACCAGGTCGGTCATTGGCCGATTTGGGTTAAAAAAAGGATACGTTGCAAGATTCCCAAGTGCACTGGAGTTTCACAAACAATTTGCGAAAAATGCAGTTTAGCATTATGCTATAATAAACAAAATAATTGTTTCAAATTTTTCCATACAACATAAATGTTTTTTTATACGTTCAACTCAATGTTACAGTAATGTCACATTCACTTAAATGTCAAATAAATGATTAATAATAAATATTTTTGAATTTCTGAGAAATACGAGTTTTTTTATTTGCCTAAACCTATCTCATTATCAACATTATTTTTTGTTTGAAGATCTTGAGCTACAAAGGGTTAAAGCCATCAATGTGAAATTTGGTGTAGTTGTAGAATTTGCTTGCCCGCATTTAGCACAAGCGTCACACGTGAAAAATACTATTAGGTGGTAAAAAAGGGGTCGAGAAATTGTCAAAATCATAGGGGAAAACGGTCCCCTTTTGGATTTTCTGTTAACCCTGCTCGGCCGCGTTAAACGAACAAATTACAAAACAACTGATAATTTCTGAATAAGATTAGATTTTCGCTTTCGCAACAGAATGTATCCAACAATAATAATATGATAACAATGCTATAGATAAGGTATTTAATATGTAGACGTATGTGTTTTTAAAAGTAGCCTCGTGTGAATTTTAATGTTTTATTAGTGATGCGCTTGTAGTTTTCGTTATTGATATTTTGCTCTTCTTAAATATATTTTACGTATTGCTGTATTTACACATATTGCTGTATCAACACAAATTGGGCTAGCTCTAAAACTGCCCTCTCTGCTCTACGCCAACTCCAGAATAACCAAAAATTCGATTCTAATCAATTCCAAGGATCCTGCAATATCAAACCACGTCATAAGTGGCCGTAGTGAGTCAAATGATCTACAAGCACGCTTAGACTTCCACAAAAAGTTCCTTGCTGGAATCAGACAGAACGGCAATGGTCTGGGGTACGGCAGTACAACCATGAGCGATGTGGACTTGAAAAAGTCTCTTGCGGGGAGATTACGACAGCAATAGTATGGCTCACGCTATTGGCCTTCAATGCCAGAATAATTGGACAACGATTGGAAACTTTTGCATTCCTCCTCCAATGTACTGGAAAGTAATGTTGTATGACTGGACGCCAGAGATGCTGAAATTTTATTTAAATGCCTTTCAGCATACGCTTCCAGACCCCAGTAACCTCGCTCGTTGGAGCTATGCCGAGGATAGTTCATGTCCCCTTTGTAGCAACACCCCTTGCACAGGCTAGAGATATTCTAGCTGGCTGCACGGTGGCCTTAGATCAAGGACGGTACACTTAGCGCCACGACAAAGTCCTTGCTGGTATTCGCGAGGTAATTCGCCTCTC
The DNA here is from genome assembly GCA_944548615.1 of Micropterix aruncella. Classification (NCBI taxonomy): domain Eukaryota; kingdom Metazoa; phylum Arthropoda; class Insecta; order Lepidoptera; family Micropterigidae; genus Micropterix; species Micropterix aruncella. Next base: position 16,370,698 of record OX155976.1, read on the forward strand.
AGTGGCTCGTGCCAACAAGGGTTTGACAGTACCCTCCAAACCCCCAATACAGTATGTGCGGGATGGCTCTAAAGGCAAAAAACATTTCACTACAAAACATTTCTCAATAATCGAGAAAGCTTCAGATTGGATTCTGGAGGTCGATTCGGTCTCTAAGCAGTATAAATTCCCTGAAAGTCTCTGATGCACAGCCCTGCGTCCAGATATAACTCTTTACTCTCTATCTCGGAAGATGGCCCTCATTGTAGAATTAACTGTTCCAAGGGAATCAAATATCCCAAAACACCACGAGTACAAATTAACTAAATACCATGATCTCGCAAATGCCGTCACCCGGAACGGCTTCACTGTTCACCTTCACGCGTTGGAAGTTGACGCTCCTGGTCTGTCAGCTAAATCTCTGTTTCGCCTTTTTAAAGATCTTGGTCTCCAGGAAAATAATCAACTTCCTCTTTGAAAAAATATTTAAAACCGCGATTTCCGTATCTCAAATTCTATGGCTTCGAAGGGGGGAGTGAATGGGTGGTAAGGTAAACGCTCACATGTGGCAAGACAGCTGTCCTAAACCTACCACAGCCAGTCGTTAGTCCGGAATCCACCGTTCACCACCCAGAAGTGAAATAATACTATATGATGGGCCCGACTTCGGTCGGTGAATTCCATGGAATTCCATTTGTATTTTATTTATATGTATTATGTTGACAATATTGGATATTCGCAAGCTATTTACTGTGACTATTATTATTATTATTTTTATTATTTATTCTGGACAGGCAGCTTTGCTGATACATCGATATCAGATCTTATATAGCTAGCCATTATTATTATTAATACTAAATAACATTTAAAAAGCAAACGGAGCTGCCATGGAATTCACCGACCGGAGTCGGACCCATCATAAAGGTACTGACACACATGCTCATAAATGAACATCTTATGAATATGCTCAAAATTAGCATGCTCCTCAACTGTACACACTTGCTTATTTCAGGCGTACTTATTTTAAGCATACTCTTAAATGAGTATGCTCAAAGCAAACCATTGTACACACATGCTAGTTAAACGCAGGCTCTCGGCCAAAATGGAAGCTAGTTCCATCAGTTCCATCCGCACAGAACTTGATATAACAATACCAATGCTTGCAATGAAATTGTTAAAGAAACTATTGGGGAAAAAAGAAAATAAATAGGATGATTTGGGTCCGTAATGGAGAATGTTCACTAATTTTTATTTTTATTGTCCTCTAAATATCCGTATTGTCTTCTAAATATAAAAAACTCGTGTGAAAAAATATTTCCATACGTCCATTAGTTTTCGAGATATGGAATTTTAAATAGTTAGTTTCTTCCGCCGGCGCTCTAATAACGAGAGCGCGCGAGCGATCGGAGTGTTGGAAAATGATGTCACACAGTAGCCCGAGCGCCGGATTCAATATTTACGGGGGTTTAAATGTGTGCAAAACAAAAACTACTTGGTATTTTTGAATGAAACAAAAACTCATATATTTATATACATATAAGCTCTAATATGACGAAGTTTCAAGCGAATTTGCAGATCCAGTAACATTCTCCATTGGATAAATAGAAAACAAACCATTGGAGCAAGTAATTGATTATTGGTGTAGATGCGAGGAAAAAATGTCAGCCGCTATAAAAATCATTTACACATGCTTCTGCAGAAATTTGATGACCTACTTTCTAAAATTGAGAGTAGCATGCAAAATTCACGTTATTTTATAAATCTTCATAAGCATTATTTCTTACTATGTCATTTTTATAGAGTGGTTACTGGGTATTCCAAAGACATTGACTCCGATGAGTCACGAAAAGCAATGTTTTATCGTCTCCCCAACGGGCGATGTCTTCTATTATTTTTTGTGAAGGCCCGCCCGCGAGAATTGACACTAGCATGCTTTAAATAAGCAAACCTGTTCACACATGCTCAAGGGCACACCCCGTTCCTTCCAAATTTGTCTCCGACAGTGCCTCCGTGCTACAAGCGCTAGCAAAAAATACTATAACCTCTGTCCTTGTACTGGAACGCCACAATGCGCTTCAATCCAATGCAAGGTCAAATAGAGTGACCCTGCAATGGATTAAGGGGCACAGCGACTCACTGGGCAACGACTCGGCAGACGAACTGGCCAAAAGGGGATCAAAGGAAATAGTATATGGACCGGAACCCTTGATGCCCATACCCCAGGCCCAAATAAAAACATGGCTACGCAGGAACACCGACGAAATCCACCTTAAAGAATGGAAAAAAAACGCAGGATGCAGGCAAACAAAGAACGCGGTTCCGGAAGCGCCTAAAAAACTTGCCCGCAACCTCACCAGATTAAAAAGGGACAAAATCCGTAAAGTCATAGGTACTATGACAGGCCACTGTCCCCTAAACAAACACCTGTTTACCATAGGTGTGACAGACAGCCCTCTATGCAGAGGATGCATGGAGGAAGAAGAAACGCCACAGCATGTGTTCATGGAATGCAGGACCTTGGCAGAGCAACGGGCAAGAATACTACAATATCCAGCATCTGTCTCGGAGGCCTGTACAACCTAAACCGGCTGCTAACCTTCTGGGACATATTGAGATGTCAACCACAACGGGCGAACCCGTCACCGCAGGACGTTTTAACGATTCATCGTTCTATCGACTGTGCAGTGAGCGTAGAAGACTTTGGACATAACAAATCCGACGTCTAGCTACGCCACAACCCGTTAGAGACCAACGCCTTACCGCGAGTAGCCAGGTATGTTACCTGGGCGGCACTCGCGCCCTAACTACCAATTGTGACCAGATTTCTCCGATCTCTCGATTGGTTCCGAGTTCGAGGTCGCTTGCGCGGTCCTCTCCCTTACGAAGCGGTGAAACGGAGTATACCGAATCTATCGCGGACCAAGGCGTCCTTTGCCCGGCTGTTCACCCACGATCGGATGGCCGATGGTCATTTCAAGAGCAGTCGCCGTAAGGTAGGCAACCACCCCCGCTCTATAGGAAACAGTACAGTTCCCAGACTCCCCCGACTGTTAGTCGGAGAGCACAATCGATTGGCTTGCGGCGCTCGGTGCGCAGACCGTCCAGGAGCGCCAGAGGATTGATTTCCAGGGGAGACTGGTTGACCCAGTGTCCTACCCAGGTTCGCACCCCGTGCGTGGAGGCCGTCGGATGGGTGTTGACCCGTGAGTGTGACCGACCCTGAACACATGGGTCATCGTGGCCACCTCATCATGGGCCCGTTAGCTCCCTAAACCTTCTGGGACATCCTGGGTTGGCTGGAGTAACATAAACATAAATAGAAACATGAGCCACGCACAACGGCCCAATCAAGAGGCCAAGTGCGGGAAATAGCCCAGGAAAACTAACTAACTAACTAACCCCCTTCCACCCGCAGGTAGCATGCTTGAAAATCAAACAACTGTTGATTTATGAGCATACTCAAAATGAGCATGCTCATTACTAGCAATGCATCGACACACATGCCACTAAGTGGCAATTGCTCAATAGTAGCATGGTCTTGTGTTATTAATGAGCATATGTGTCAGTACTTTCATACTATTATTATACTTCTGGGGGGTGAGCGGTGGATTCCAGACTAACGACCGGCGTGGTAGGTTTAGAACAGCTGTCTTGCCATATGTGAACGTTCACCTCACCACCCATTCACTCCCCTTTCGAAGCCATAGAATTTGCAATGCAGAAATCGCGATTTTAGATAATTTTTCTAGGAAGGAATTATTATTTAATAAATTCTTTAATAGATTTAATTCATGATATTGTTGATTTTATAAGTACTTACTTATTACATACATAGCGATTTGCTTTTACTGTTATGTTGTACATATTTTTTGTTAAAATGAAAATAACAAAAAAAAGCTGCTACTGTTCTTATCAATAAACTGTTGTATGCACCTGACCAAATATTACAATTATTTATAGGATTGTACAGAATGTTGCTTTATGCTTTACAAAAGAAACATCCAATCAAAAGAATTGAAATAATCATACGATTATGTGTTAACATTGTGTAATTAAATAATGGATCAATGGTGTTTGATTTTAAATAATGGATCAATGGCTGGGTCGTCAGACTTTCATGGCCTTCGAAATTTGCAAAGGCTCTTTTAAAAAAAATTATATTGGTAGATGTTAATTAATCTAGTAGGGTAGTTTTATTTTCTTGGCCCACCGACCAACAAGGAGGGAAAGTATTGTGATACAAATACGGAAATATCCATTTTGAGCCCCCCTGAAATGATTTCCAGATGGAAGTCTGTCTGTGTGTCTTTCGTGTCTGTGTGTGTTTACCTCCATGATAGCGCCCAGACGCTTAATCCGATTCAGCTGAAATTTGCCGTGTATCATCGGTAATAGCAAGAGTTGAAAAGGTTGTGGTTACAATCTGTCCAAATAAGGTGTTTCATTTAATTTTCGTTCATGTATTGATACAGTTTTTCCTGTTTTATATTAATACTGAATGGTTTCCTGTACATTATTAATCTTCACTGTGAAGTATCATGCTTTTGACATTAACTCTGTGACAAAATGTTTTCCTGACATTGAATGATGCACATTCTGAGTCACATCTTTTCAATACAATTTTGTTAAAGAAACAATAATAATAATAATAATAATAAAACTCTTTATTCTTAAGAAAAGGCGAGCTTATTGCCTGCAGGCAATATTTTAGAGCTAACCTATACTATTGTAAGAACATTATTTGCGAGTAGACTACATAACTTAACCTATATAAAGAGTATGACAAATAAAATAGAGGAGGATAGAAAGAAGTATATACTTTACTCTTTGTGGGCACAGATTTGCCACATCAAAATAATCTAACACCTATAAGGACGCTAAAGTTTTAAAAGGAGGGGAATGGGAGGGGAGAGGGAATTTATCTGGAGGATTTCAAATGCTCTCTGAGTCTGTTTTTAAAAGTTGTTATGCTTGGCGCGGTTCTCACATTTTCGGCAAAGCATTCCAAAGACGGGCTCCATGCACGGTGAAAGAGAATGAGAAGAAGTCACTGCTGTGACTAGGGATAGAGAGTAGCAGGTTGTTTTTTGATCTCAGAGGGCGTTCATGAGCCGATAGTGCAGTAAATCTGCCGGTGAGATAATTGGGAGCGACGCCATCCAAGATCTTGAAAAGCATACAGAGAACTCGCATGTCTCTTTTCTCCCGACGTTGGTCGGGAGAAAAGAGACACCAAACAAAGAAGTTGGTATGTCTTATGCATTAGGTTAATTGATAACCTAAAATCGAACAACTTTGCATTCATTAGCTAGTAGATGCATAGTTGAGTTATGAATAACTTGACCATTTATTTTTTTCGTCAAAGCTTGTAGAAAAAAAAACCTATTGGTATTTTACTACTTTTTATTCAAAAATGTAAAACATGATAACAGTATTACTAATAACTAGCTGACCCGTGCCCTTTTCGTTGGGCGGTAAAACTTTTTACTTGTGATGAAATTATGAGTGTGGTTCGGTTAGTACTGAGTGCTATGATTTATTTCCTGACTGCCAAAAGAAGGGTTATATTTTTACTGCATATGTATGTATTTGCATGCCAATTTGACTAAATTACCGTTATTTGTGAGTGTCTTCTTGTGAGTGTCTTATTTGTGAGTGTCTTATCTCTTTAACCATTTATGCAGTAAAAGTGAAATTATATGCAGTAAAAGGGAAAAGTCTTTTGTTTTAAACACTTGAGACGTTAAATTTACTTATTTTGATATGAATTCATAATTGTTGATAATATGACCAATAAACATGACCCAACAATTAAAATTATTTTTTTAATATATAAAACTACTTTTTGTGACTTAACCCTTGGAGTAAATGGGTATTTTCATGGATGCATCTGTCTCTTTTGCAGGATTTTCGGCGACATCGCCCTAAAAGTACTATAACTACGAAACTACTACACCAATCATAAAAAGAACAACTGCACAATGATTGTATTGAAATTTCGAATATAGAATATTGAAATATCATTTTGTAAAACAATTAGATAATTATGAATAAATATGAGAACGTCAAAGAAGTGAAAAAAACGCGGAACCAGATCTGGTCGTATCATACTCAACAGATAATTGTTTCAGAACCAGATTTGGTCGTATCATACTCAACGGGTTAAATATAAAATTTAGACATATGCTGTCGCTGACTTTTTTGTAGGCATTATCAATCTCTATCAAGCACTTCTCTAGAACTTAATCATATATCTCTCTCATCGTTAAGGCAGCGTTCGTTAGAAACGTTTTCGTTCGACCGTTTTTTCCGACTACCACGAAAAAGTCTTTTCATTTTTTGGATTAATGTATAGCCTATGACACTCACAAATAACGTGGCTTTCTATTGGTAAAAGAATTTTCAAAATCGGTTCAGTAGATCCAGAGATTACTTCCTACAACCTCACAAACTTTACCTCTTTATAATATTAGTATAGATAAGTAGATATCTACGCAGTTGTTTTGTATTTGTCGAAGGAGCAAATTGTTTCAAAATATCGGGTCTAGTTTTTAAGTAAGAATGGTGCTGATTACATGATTTATTAACCCTTCAAGCCCCGCGACTTCGATATCGAAGTCAACTGAACGCGTCCAGGAAAAGTGATTTGATTGGGTTTTTCGTGTCATTCCGTATGCAGTTGTATTTTATTTAAATGCACGATGATATTTGTATCATCGTGCGTTTAAATAAAATACAACTGCATACGGAATGACACGAAAAACCCAATCAAATCACTTTTCCTGGACGCGTTCAGTTGACTTCGATATCGAAGTCGCGGGGCTTGAAGGGTTACTGTTAGTCTTGGTAATCAAAATGGCTTTCAAAACTGCGACACTTAACTGTTTTTTTTCGCTTGTCCATATTTTATTCATTAGAGAAAAAACTCTTTCGACAGGTGCGTTACATCCAGGCAGTCATAAAACGTACTCAATAATTATACGAAAGTTAGTACAGTTGAGATTGTTATCACGGAAGTGTTCGAACAACTCCACCCAACAGTCTTCAGCAGCAACATTGTCAGAATTCCAGCTTGTGATTTTGTCATCTTTTGGGCTTAAATTATCTTTTGGTGTGTTTGCGAAAGTGGGTCATTTATGCTCTCGCTAGGGACAGCGGGACAGTCAGCCTGAAAGCGGGGCTGTCCCGCCCAAAGCGGGACGTATGGTCACGTTAGTTATGAATCAATATAAGTTATGAATCATAACTCATATTCGCTAAAAAGGTCACTTGGGCTGTTTTTCTTCCGAGCGAATCAATTATAAATTATATTTTTTCCATGTTATTGAGACATCAAAATCTTAACATATACATTTTTTTTAAAAATGTTTAAACATATACCTTTTTTTTAATTATCCCAAATGACCAATAAACTCTTGGTGATTTTAATAAAATAAATAAAATATTTATGGCGACTTTAAATTACATTTTTTAAATTCTTTTAGTATGTTTTTTGGTATGTATGATTTCTGAGTTATATAATAAAATAATCAATATTTGAAACAAGTTGTAACTTTGCATCTTTATGGGCCACATGGACACTTATGTCCCATCAATTTATACAAAATCTTTTCAACCAATTTTCACAAAACTTGACATACATGTTATATACATCGCCCTTTAACAATTTTATGTATCAAAAATTTTCATACTCTATAAATAGGATAGAAAACGAATTTACCGGGTGAAGTTTGTAGCACCCGACGTTTTGGTGACGTTGCAGCCGCCGTTGTCCAGGGTAGACTGAAAGAGCTGTCAATCCGTTGTTTCGTCTCGCAGTCAGAACATCGTGACCCATTTGCCAGGACCTAAAGTCATATGTAGAGGAGCAGATACTGCTGAAAAAGCTTGGAAATTGCTATTTTCGAATAAATGGCTAGAAATGTTTTATAAAACAATGTTTAGTTTTGGGGATACTGGCTGTCGGTGACCAACCCTGGTGACCTAGGTGACCAACCCTGTTACAAAAATTGAGCGCGACCTACGGCGGGTTAAAGTCAGGAGATAATACAGTTTGATGTGTCTTATAACTTAAAAGAATTTTTGATGTGACCACGACCCGATTGACGTACCTAGCTTATATTAAATTTTGTCACCTTCATCTTTTTCCTCCCAAGCATTCAAACGTCTCAGTTTCCTCATTCACATTAGGTTGGTATCGATCGTTACATAGGGCATCCTTGTAAAATTTGAGAGCTATATCGCCCTTCCAATTTTCTCCAAATCGTTTTTGTAGCAACGTGGATACATCGCTTTTTATAGATTGCGAATTTTATTCAGAATATCTTGTTCGTTTAACTCTGAAATGCTGTCTATCATACGGCCTTTCTTCATTATAGTAGTAAACGGCAAGTCTGGGTCACTTATGTAAAATGGTTCCATTTTGTAGTCAACCCGGGTTTTTGTATTACTCGTTTGTTTGGTCCGGAAAAGTATTTTTTTTAAGTGTATCTGTTTGACGTCTCTGATGTCTTCCATTTTCTTCATCGTGGTAGCGAGTTAGTGCAAACAAGCGAGAAGTACAAACAATGTGACTGTATGATTAAAATACAGTTTGATGCGACCGCGACATATAATACGTTTTGAAACGGCCACTATTGCAGATAAAATACGCTTTGATGTGGCCGTGCATTTTGAAGTGCATTTTTCAGGTAGAAGACATTGTTTGAACTGGTTGTTTTGATCAGGGACGTTGAACACATTTTACTGTATGATGCCTAATGGGCCCATGATGAGGTGGCCATGTGTTCCATGTGTTCAGGGTCGGTCACACTCACGGGTCAACACCCATCCGATGGCCTCCACGCATGGGGTGCGAGCCTGGGTAGGACACTGGGTCAACCAGTCTCCCCTGGGAATCAAACCTCTGGCGCTCCTGGACGGTCTGCGCACCGAGCGGCGCAAGCCAATCGACTGTGCTCTCCGACTAACAGTCGGGGGAGTCTGGGAACTGTATTGTTTCCTATAGAGCGGGGGTGGTTGTCTACCTTACGGCGACTGCTCTTGAAATGACCATTGGCCATTCGATCCCGGTTCAGAGTCGGGCAAAGGACGCCTTGGTCCGCGATAGATTCGGTGCACACCGTTACACCGCTTCGTAAGGGAGAGGACCGCGCAAGCGACCTCGAACTTGGAACCAATCGAGAGACCGGAGAAATCTGATCACAATTGGAAGCAAGGGCGCGAGGGTTGGCCCGCCAGGTAACATTACTGGCTATTTCGCGGTAAGGCGTTGGCTTCTTGCGGGTTGTGACGTAGCTGGACGTTGGATTTGTTCTGTCCAAAGTCTTCTACGTTCACTGCAGGGCGACAGAACGACTAATCGTTAAAACGTCCTGTGGTGACGGGCTTGCCCGTTGTAGTCGACACCGCAAGATGTATGATGCCGCATTTTACTGTACGATGTACGATGGGAGCTAATTGGCCCTTACTGTAATCTGGTCGCAATTGGTATCCTGGTCGCAATTGGAAGTAAGAGTGTCAGCCCGCTGGGTAGCATTCCTGGCTATCTCGTGGTTAAGGCGTTGGCCTCTTACGGGCTTGTGGTGGAGCTTGATGGTGGAGTGTTTTTGTCCAAGTCTTCTGCGCTCACTTCAGGGAGACAGAACGACTAATCGTTAAAACTTCCTGAGGTGTCAGGCTCGCCCGCTGTAGTTGGCAACTCTAGTTGTTAGTCAGAGTGCACAGTCGATTGGCTTACGCCGCACGGTGCGCAGCCCGTCCAGGAGCGCCAGAAGGTTGATTCCTAGGGGAAACTAGCCCTAAGGCCAGAGTCCTACCCGGGCTCGCACTTCATGCGTGGAGGCCGCCGGATGGGTGTCGACCCGTGAGTGTGACCAACCCTGAATAGAATGGGTCTTCGTGGCCAACTCAACAAGTGCCCCTTAGCTTCAAGACTCCCCTGGCTAACAGTCGGGGGAGTCTGGAAGCAGTACTGTTTCCTATAGAGCGGGGGTGGTTGCGGACCTTACGGCGACTGCTCTTGAAACGACTATCGGCTACCCGATCCTGGGTGAACAGCCGGGCAAAGGATGCCGTGGTCCGCGATAGATTCGGTATACACCGTTTCACCGCTTCGTAAGGGAGAGGACCGCGCAAGCGACATCGAACTTGTAATCGAGAGACTGGAGTAATCTGGTCGCAATTGGAATTAAGGGCGTGAGTGTGAGGCCGCTGGGTAACCCACCTAGTTATCTCGCGGTTAAGGCGTTGGCCTCTTGCGGGCATGTGGCAGAGCTTGACGGTGTATTGTTTGTCCAAGTCTTCTGCGTTCACTTCACGGGAGACAGAACGACTAATCGTTAAAACTCCTGAGGTGACGGGTTCGCCCGTTGTAGTTGACAACTCTATATGTACGATGCCGCATTAAAAAAAAAGACTTTTTGGAGATAATACGTTTTGTTATGATGCTCCTCATATATCTTATTCTAAACAAGTATAAAAAATAACAAATATGCAATATAGGAACATGTGCTTTGCTGGTAGTTTGTCATCAGCAGGGTTGATAAAAAACATATTTTTTTTTTTAAAATCAAAAAAATCGTCATAATTTGATTTAAATCGGATTTATTTGATATAAATCTGGTTTTTTTTATTTTTTTTAATATTTGTATTTTATTAAATTTGGAAGTCGGAAAAACACAATACAATTGTTATTTATTTAAATATGTTTTAATAACATTAACAAAAATCAACATATATTAGTTCTTCTAAAAAGTAAAAACACAGTAGTATATTTATGTGCCATTTATTTTACAAAACTATTGTAAAATGTACAAAAGTCAAGGAGTTCCTACTTCTTCTAAATTAAAAACATTTTTCAATATATTTTTTAAAAACAGAAATACGGTAGCGTTTTTGTCATATTTATCAAGAAGTGAACAAGGAAAAAAGGTCTTAAAATTAATAACATAAATTAAATCATATGGGTTTCGCCGCAGTCGCAGTCCCTTACTTATATTTACATTATACTTACATTATTATATTAGTAACAGTAACTCAGATGTTACTGGTTTTGTAATTTGTTCAAATTCAGTTTTTTCAAAAGGAAGACTAATTTAGCCGCCTTCTCGTTGCCTGATCTATTTCTTATTTTGCTGTGCACCAAATTGAATGCCGAAAATATTCTTTCGACCCCAGAGGATGAAGCAACTGTACTTAGCAGTTGCTTGATTATATCCAATTCTTCTTCGGTTATACATTTTTTCATATTATATATTGCTATTTACCAATCAGTAGGGGCGGTTTTCTCTATGACTTGTTTATCAACTAATGTCGGGAAAAGTCCCTTGACATTTTTTGGCTGCAGTAAAAGGATATTGATTTAAATCATTGATTTAAAAAAAAAAAACACTTGATTTAAATCGCGATTTAAATCACCGATTTAAATCAAAAGATTTAAATCATCGCAACCCTGGTCATCAGGAATTTTGATTGTAGTCGTACCATAAGTTTGTTTTAGAAATGCTCTTATATCACTTGGAAGATTTTTGAGGGCTGTGTTCTAGATATAATACTTACATAAGCGGGCACGCAGTATAAAGTATACACAAGTATACAAAAGTATACAACTAAAGCTTGCTAGAACTTGCTAGAAACCAGCTACGTAGAGGGGATAATGTCTTCAAGGTTAAAAACCGGTTACATCAGGAACGGTTTTGAAAGAACGATTTTATGCTGAAATGACGGTTTCTCGTATAAATTTTATACGAACGCGGCCGCAGAAAAGTTAAATAAATCGGTACCTAAAGGGTTAAGCAGTTGTATATAAGTTACTTCCCATCTACGTACTGAAACATCTATTAAAGAAGGAGAAGTGGTACAATGGTCACATCGAGGGCTGTCATGTGTACTTTTCCTTGACCTAGTCCCCGTAACTACCCCCTTTGTAACGTTATAACAATGTGTCAATTAAAATTACATTAGTTCATTACATTACCACCATATTGTGTAAGGAGCCACAGTATGAAGTCATCCATATTAATATATGATTGATTTCTTTCCATAATATTTTGGTATTTTTTATATTAGAATTAACGTGATGAGAAAAATATTCACTCTTCGACCGCTTACACAAACTATTAATATAATTTCTTAAACGATTATAAGGTTTCCTGTGGTGTTCACTGATACGAGCTTTCTTAGCAACTTTATCGCGACAGAAAATGAGCTCCTTAATTTCGTCACTCATCCATGGTGTATTTCTTTCACGTATCGTATGATTTCGCATCGGCGCAAACACATCGAAAGCAGATATAATTAGGTTGCTAAGAGTGTTGAGATTGTCTTCAGGGGAATGTGTTTTTAAACAAGATGACCGATCGGTTTTAGACAGATGATTTATGAAAATGTCTTGTTTAATCCGATCAGTCGGCCTATACTCGATTGTGCGTATGGCCTTAGTGGGTTTAGGGAAATTAAGAGACGCCAAAACTAGTGAGTGATCGGTTAGATGTGGCATGGGTAGGACCGCAGGTCGAATGCAATCGGCTTTCCAGTTAGTTATAACCACATCAAGCAATGACTTATGAGCGTCGGTTACACGTGTTGGATGCGATATTATTTGATGTAAGCCGAAAGCATCGATACATCCATGTAGTATACTAGCTTCCCGCGACACAGATACAAACATTCATCTTAATGTAGATTTAGATACAAACAGCCAAAGTTAGCGGAATGAGTATTTACGATATATAGCGTAAAGTAAGTGGGTCAAAATGACTTGTTGCAACCCTGAAAATTGCTTTCAGGTGATCAGTTGATGGATTTTACATATTTCACTTTCATATATACGACATTATTACACGACTGCCCAAAAGGAGTGTTATGTGCTGAGGATTCATCTATGTATGTTTTCCGTTTCTTTATTCCACCATTCCACCAGAAACGCTTGAACCGATTCAGAAGTGTATCATATTGTTAGAATCGTTTTGTCCTCCCGAGTGTCATTCCGCGACCCCTTGCTCTCATATAAGGAGCAAGCAGTGTCTTTAATATAAATCGCCGAGTTACGCTATGCGTGTTGACATTCATCACTTGACAGTATAGTTTTTGTCGTTCTTCCTCTTTGCGGCCGTCAGGAATAGATCCAGTAGGCCTAGTAGCGAAAAGAAATATTTCGAATATTCATTTAGGTAATAAATAAATTATACATTTTTTTTTTTAATGAGCCAGTTGGTAGGAATCCCTACTCTTGGTACAGTCAAGTTGAATAACTGGTATTATACCTTATGTGGTATAATTATTTTTTAAAATATTGACTATTATTTTTTAATTGTAAAACAATTAATATTTCAATTTAAAATAAAGATTTAGGATCTTTTTAAAATAATTGGAGCTGCTAAAATACTGCAGATAGTCAAAATATAAAAACGAAGAGTCGGTTATAAAACAGTAAGATTAAAATTATAAAAAATATAAAATTAAATCAATAACAATGTCGCAATAGAAATGGTCAATATAATTTTTTATATTATAATCCATCTTTGATAATCAATCATTGTATTTAGTAAATAATCAAAATTAGAAAAAAAAAATAAATAAGAAAAGATTGTAATATAAATAATTATGGAAGATTAGGAAAATCAATATTCTCAAAGTCCTTAACAGAATACATTGGGTTCTTAATAAGCATATCCTGGACCTTGCTCTTAAATTGAACGTCTCCAAGACCCCTGACGCACAATGGAATCTTCTTATAAAATATTTTGGACTGATACAGGAAACTATTTCTAACCTTACTTAGTCGCACTTTGCAAGGACGCAAGTCTTGTTTGTTTCGCGTGTTGTGCGAATGAACATCCGAATTTGTTGGAGTGGTGCTGATATTTTTTCGTGCGTACATAACACCCTGGTATATATATAAGCGGCATACATTGTCATGATACCAGATTCAACGAAATACGGCCTGCAAGATGGTAGCGATGATATGGTAAATAAATTGCGAATCGCTCTTTTTTGAAGTCTAAAGATTCTTACTGAATTTGCCGCCATTCCCCAAAACATGAGACCATAACTTAGTAAGGAATGGAAATATGCAAAGTATACAGACTTTGCGGCTTCAAAGCCGCACAACATTTTATTTTTTTTAATAGCAAACGTGGCACTACCTAATTTTCCGCTCAATTCATCCAAATGAGTTGACCATTGGAGTTTACTGTCTAAATGGATACCTAAAAATTTTATATGGTCAACATTTTCAAGGTCATTTTCACCATAGCGGATGCTAATGACGTTATCTCGGGAAGGCCGAAGAGAGAAATGAATTGAATTTGATTTCGACGCATTAAGGGATAGTCGGTTTACGTGGAACCAAGTACCCAGCTTTTTCACCGTGGCATCAATTTGCTTGATTAAAGTATCTAAGTTGGCATCACTGAAAATTAGAGAAGTATCATCTGCATAAAGGGTAATTTCGTCATTATCTGATATCACGCAATCTGGTATGTCATTTATATACACAAGGAAAAGAAATGGACCCAGGATAGAGCCTTGTGGCACTACTTGCGTAATTAACTGGGGCTTACTAACAATATTTTGTATTTTAGTTACTTTCATCCTTGCAAATAAGACTCTATTAGAGATTTAGTTCCCTGCCTCAAACGCCATAATGCTCGAGTTTACATAGCAAGATGGTGTGATCGACGCAATCAAAGGCCTTGGATAGATCACAGAATAAACCCAGAGTTTTTTCTGACTTATCCAGGCTGGAGAGCAACTTTTCCATAAGACCCGCAATCGCATCTATTGTGGACAACGACTTGCGGAACCCGAATTGTTTCGGAGTTAAAATGATATTTAAAGCGAAGAAATTGCTAATTTGCTGTAAAATAATTTTTTCAAAAATTTTACTGAAAGTTGGCAAAAGTGATATTGGACAATAGTTGTTTTTGTCCTCGCGAGCACCTTTTTTATAGACAGGAACCGCTTTTGCCAATTTCATTTTACAAGAAAATACTCCACAGTCGAAACACATATTAAAAAGTGTACTCAAACGTTCAGCTACTACCGCCACAGAGCTCTTCAGGATTTTTGTCGACATCGACCAGAGATCGGTAGAGTTTTTTTTTTTTAATAATTTGCTAACGTTTATTATTTCTTGGGGAGTCGTTTATGCGAATTTAAAACTACTATCATTCCTATTACGGAAAGTTAATAAAAGGTCAAGAGACGTTTTTACAGTATCAAATGCACTATTTACATTTACTGTTATCTTGTTGAAGTGATCACTAAAAAGCTCTGCAAGTTTAATTATTACTTTTCACAAAATATTACCGATTTTTAAATAACCATTTTTACAAATTTATTCCAATTCAACATTTTGGAAAATTATAAAACTACGCATTCGTACTCGGAAAAAACCAGTCCGTATAAATGATGAAATCCTAATTTTTTATTCCACCTTAACTTCTAAACGCTTGACCGACTTATAAGTGTGTGATATTGTTAGATCGTTATGTCATCCTGAGTGTCACACCTTATTTGCAGTGTGTTTGGAAGTTTGGAGAGATATTTTTGGGGAAGAAGTCTCACCGTGTCCGTACTTCATATAGAATTTCTTTCCCCGGCAGGTGTTCGAAAGGCAAGCGAGAGCGTAAAACTTCGACGTAACAAAACACCCGTTCAAACGGTTTGAACGAACTCGAACGCGTCCACTCGGCTGCGATCGGAGAGCGGAAAGCGTTGAACGCGTCAGTACTTGACACAGGCGACCTGGAATCCTACGATCGTGGCTTCGCTGGGAGCGTCGGGAGGAACGGCGAAGGCTGCGCTGGGCACGATCACGAGGACGACGCGCGAGACATGGCCGCACTCAATCAAAGCGGCGAAGAACCTGTAAGTACCTCATTTATGGTTTTAACCTTTAAATCATACCCTGAGGTGTATCACACCCCAGGCGTTGGGTTTTTGCTTGGTATTTCTCTACTTTCTATCTAATAAGGAAGGCTTTCCAACATCTGTCCATAGAGGTTTCTATCAAGATCTACAAATCTACAAATGAAACCTATTCTTGAGTATGGCTATCAGCTCTGGAACCCCTACTTATGCAAAGATCTACATGTCCTGGAAAAGGTGCAGAGAAGGGCAACCAAAATGCCAGTGGGCCTGAAGAATAGGAATTATGAAGATCACTTGGAATGGCTTGGAATTACTACTCTCAAACAAAGAAGACAAAGAGGGGACCTGATTGAGACATAAACATTTTTAACACATTATTACGATATACCTAGACTAAAGAATATTCACAAATTCAACGTCAACACAAATCTACGAGGTCACAATAAAATGCTCAATCGTGCAAAATTTAAATCTAGTCCTCTTAACCTCTCGAGCCGCGAGATTTCGCGAGCGCATGTCTTTGAAAGACTATGTATAATTATGGAAAGTTTAGATTTATTATCGCGGCCGACCAAAATATTAATTCCTCCCAAACCGTTGTTGCACTTTAGAATTGTTGCATATTAGAACTTTAGAATACTAACTTTAGAGTCCGATCGGTCCCAACGAGGCGCAACTGTGCTTTTACGTTTGAGTCCAATCGGTCCCTCTGAGGCTCGAGGGGTTAAGAACGTTCTGCAAAATAGAGTTGTGGACATGTGGAATAAACTACCATTTGAAGTGATTAATGCAAGTTCTGTCAATCAATTTAAAAACAGACTTGATATGTACCTAAAAACTTGTTAACCCCTTGAGTATGATACGACCAAATCTGGTTCTGAAACAATTATCCGTTGAGTATGATACGACCAGATCTGGTTCCGCGTTTTTTTCACTTATTTGACGTTCTCATATTTATTCATAATTATCTAATTGTTTTACAAAATGATATTTCAATATTCTATATTCGAAATTTCAATGCAATCATTGTGCAGTTGTTCTTTTTATGATTGGTGTAGTAGTTTCGTAGTTATAGTACTTTAAGGTCGATGTCGCCGAAAATCCTGCAAAAGAGACAGATGCATCCATGAAAATACCCATTTACTCCAAGGGTTAATACTGTTTATATTATATTATTAATATTATGAAATCGGAGACTATCGCGGTTGTAAATGGGTATTTTCATGGATGCATCTGTCTCTTTTGCAGGATTTTCGGCGACATCGACCTGAAGTACTATAACTACGAAACTACTACACCAATCATAAAAAGAACAACTGCACAATGATTGCATTGAAATTTCGAATATAGAATATTGAAATATCATTTTGTAAAACAATTAGATAATTATGAATAAATATGAGAACGTCAAAGAAGTGAAAAAAACGCGCGACCAGATTTGGTCGACTCGTACTCAACGGATAATTGTTTCGCGACCAGATTTGGTTGACTCATACTCAACGGGTTAACATTATAAACAAGATAAAAATCTAATTAACTACGTGAATTTTGTAACGCCGTAGCAATTTAAATAGAATTTACCATTGTTAATATTGTTTATCTTTACAAGATCTGATTTGAATGTATCAGCAAAGCTGCCTGTCCAGAATAGAATAGAATAACTTTATTCTGCTATAAAAACATAACCTAATGAATATCACACTGGTTTTATAAAAAAGACAATTTATGCACAAATGGCGGACTTATCGTTATAGCGATATCTTATAGTCAACCATTTGATAAAATAATTCCTAATTTTCACCGAACACAAAGCTAGTAAAGTTAAATTTACAATAAACTTATACAAATATATGTCCGTAACTTATGCTAAGGTTGCCCAGGTAAGGATATTCCCGTGAGGCAATCGACTCAGAAACTTTCAAAAACTTTTAATGACTGGGCAACACCGGGAATCAAGATATCCAAACAGCGGATGCTGCATCTGAATGAAATACAGAAAAATAGTAATGATACCATAGTTCTCGAATACATCAAAGCATACAAAAAGACATACAAAAAAGTAGTATGGTTTGCTAAGCAGAAATATTTAAAATATACTATAGATAATTCAGATAATAAAATCAAGGCTGCCTGGAATATCATTAAAAAAGAATGTACACGGAACCAAACGGGTAATAATTGCATACGCCTCAACGTCAATGGCAGTATATAGTAATAGATGATGCGACAACGGTTGCAGAACTTTTTAATGACTATTTCAGCTCTATACCCTTAAATACCAGTTGCCAGAATAAGGGAAATCACTCAGCTTTAAGCCTGCTTGAGGACTATCGTAATAAAAATCCAAATTCATTGTTATTCTCCCCCACCAATTCCTCCGAAATAATTAAAGTTGCTAAATCACTTAAAATGAAAAATTCAACAGACCTATGGAATATATCCACCAAAATCCTAAAGAGTTCTGTAACCGTAATCTCGCACAATCTATCTTTTATATTTAATCGATGCATGGAACATGGATTCTTTCCCACCGAAATGAAGATGGCCAAAGTAGTGCCGATATTTAAAAAAGGTTGCCCTGAAAACAGAGATAATTATCGACCCATATCGCTTTTACCAGTTTTCAGCAAAATTTTTGAAAAATTACTTATCCGACTTGTTAATTTCTTTGCTGAAAACCAAATCCTCTCTAAAAAACAATTTGGATTTCAAAAAAATCTCTCTACGCAAGATGCAATCGCCAGTCTAATTAAAAAAACACTACTTGGGCTAGACAATATGAAAAAAACCGTAGGCATTTTCTGTGACCTCTCTAAGGCTTTTGATTGCGTAGACCACTCAATTCTACTTGAAAAATTGGAATATTACGGCATTAGGAATAAGGAACTGCAACTCATGGAATCTTATTTGCAAGAACGCACTCAGATTACGCAAGTCGATAATAGCAAGAGCGCTCCACAGAATATCCGCAAAGGTGTTCCTCAAGGATCGATACTTGGACCATTTCTCTTCCTCGTCTATATTAATGACATCCCAGAGTGCCTGAAATCCGTGGATGATGAAATCATTTTATTCGCCGATGATACTTCACTTCTTTTTAGCGATAAAAGTAAAGACACTTTGGCCCAAAGAATAAAAGAAACAATAGACAGGCTTAGTATATGGTTCCAAGTTAATAAATTGTCACTTAACGTAAATAAATCAAAATCAATATGCTTCTCTTTGCGGCCGTCTGATTATAACGAAATAGACGTATACTTTGGGTCTGACCAGCTAGAAAATGTCTCCTCCACGAAATTTCTCGGATTAGAAATCGATCAAAAATTACAATGGTCTGATCACTTAAATGATCTCAGTAAAAAATTATGCAGTGCCATATTCGCCATTAGAAAGATAAGAAGTTTATGCGGTTTTGAAGCAGCTAAATCCGTTTATTTTGCATATTTCCACTCCATAATAACGTATGGCCTACTGTTTTGGGGAATGGCACCAAACTCAAAAAGAATTTTTCTCCTCCAGAAAAGAGCGGTACGCAGTTTATATAGAGTCTCACCAAGAAGTTCTTGTAAGCCGCTATTTGTAAAATCAGGAATAATGACTCTATTTTCTTCTTACATCTACCAAAATATTATGTACGCTCGTAGACACCTAACAGAAGCTCCGGTGAATAGTGATTTTCATCATCACGATACGAGGAATAAATCCAATCTCCACATAAACCGACAGCGACTTAGCAAAGTGCGAAACAGTTTTATTCACCAAAATTTGTCCTTCTATAATAGGATTCCAGAGCAAATGAAAAGCCTTGGAGAGGACCAATTTAAAAAGATAATTATACATAATTTGGTAAGAAACCCAATTTATGGTATAAGGGAGTTTGAAAATTCTGAGTTTATTTTCCATGTTGATGATTAATGAAATGCGTAAAGTTTTAAACATAATGGTATTATGATAGCTGACATTCTAATTTTCATATAATTAAATTCATTTTTAAAAAAAAATACGAAGGCATATTGCTGGATTGGCAATAAAATATATATTTTTTGATTATTCTACATAGAATTTGCATTTCTATTTTAATATATTATTCTCCCTGACACATCACATTAGCATATTTTGATTATTTGTATGTAGGTAATATTGAATATAATATTACAGCCATGACAACTATCACGATAGTTATGTTTATAATAATGAAATTTTTAGCATTTAATTTTGTGACGCATCCAAGTGTAGGAATGCCTATCTACTGGAGTAGTTGATTGTATTGTATTGTATTGTATTGATAAAGGAGAGGACAAGAAGAGGTATTTATTTAGTGGCTGTGTAAAAATAAATGTTTCTTCAAAAACTTTTTGAAAGTATGCAACGTAGGTGTATGCCTGATAGAGTGAGGAAGCTGATTCTATAAACGAGCAGAGTGGACTGTAAAAGAGTGCGTGTAAACAGAAGAATGATGTATCCGAATGGCGATTGTGTTATCTCGGCTCTCGAAGGGTGGAAATTCTTATTACGATAGGAGGGTAAAGATTAAATAATAATAATAATAATAATAATAATAATTACAATAATTACACATTGCAAATAATTTTGGGGTGTATTTAACCCCAGTGTGGTAATAATGAAAGAATAAAGGTATGGTTTAAGGGTTAAAGCAAACAATTTTACTTTCCCGGTGGAGGGAATGTATTGTGAACGCACATGTGTGTCTATATGTGTGTATTCCTCGACGATATCGCCTAAACGCTTCATCCGATTGAGCTGAAATTTGGCATGCAGGAATCATTTGATAATGGCAAGAGTTGAAAAGATTGTGGTTGAAATCGGTTCACCAGGAGTTTATTATAATTTTATTTTGAGATAGCATACCGTATATAGGCCCATTTAGAATGCCATCTATTGGGCTACTGAATGTAAGAAAAATTTCTTGAAGAAAAAATTCTTAAAGATATCAATTTTGGGCGACTCTGGAATTGTAAATCATTTTTTTGAATTGATTTTTGCATTAAACTGTAAGTCACCAAAATGTTACTTGGGCCACTCTGGTTCTGTTGGCCTCAATTAAAACTTACCCTGTAAAATCAACGATGATATCCAACGCTCAGTGTTGGACGTCAGATGGATGGCGTCAGATGAAGGTGTTGTTTTGATATGATTTGATTTAAATTTGTTTCAGGTGGAGTGTCCTCTGTGCATGGAACCTCTTGAGGTTGATGACCTTAATTTCTATCCCTGCACATGCGGATATCAGGTAATCTTTACATATTTATTTATTTATTTATTTTAAAGTCACTGTCAAATATTATTGTCATTGCTACAGTATATAGACGATAACCAATTTATTTATTTTATTTTATAGCAAACTTACAGATAGTAAATATACGATACTAGTATTCTAAAATTGTATAAATTCCCTGAAAGTCTCGGATGCACAGCCCTCCGTCCAGATATAACTCTTTACTCTCTATCTCGGAAGGTGGCTCTTATTGTAGAATTAACTGTTCCATGGGAATCAAATATCCCAAAAGACCACGAGTACAAATTAAATAAATACCATGATCTTGCAAATGCCGTAACCCGGAACGGCTTCACTGTTCACCTTCACGCGGTGGAAGTTGGCGCTCGTGGCCTGCCAGCTAAATCTCTATTTCACCTCTTTAAAGATCTTGGCCTTTCCAGAAAAATAATCAACTCTTTCTTAGAAAAATTATCTAAAACTGCGATTTGCGCATCTCAAATTCTATGGCTTCGAAGGGGGAGTGAATGGGTGGTAAGGTGAACGCTCACATGTGGCAAGACAGCTGTCCTAAACCTACCACAGCCGGTTCGTAAGTCCGGAATCCACTGCTCACCCCCCAGAAGTGTAAAAAATTAGTATTATGATGGGCCCGACTCCGGTCGGTGAATTCCATGGCAGCTCCGTTTGTATTTATTTATTCAAACGAAACAAATTTACTATCCTATGAATAGTTTACAATGCAAATTTACTATCCTATGAATAGTTTACAATGCAAATTAACATAGAAATAAAGTAGAAAAAAATATAATTAAGCTAATAATAATATAAGGGTAATAAAAGTAATAATAAAGTAAGTTGTTAATAAGGTTATTCGGATAAAGCAAAATGGAAGTATGAGTAATTGGATAATAATATTTATTATACATAATATGATATAATACAATAGTATGTTATAATATAATAATCATATAATACAGTACATTAGGATGGCAGTTAGTGAAATCTTAAGAAGTAGGAGATAGGCTAGGTATGGTCGAAACTTTTATTAAATTAATGGAATCAATGGCGAAACATTAACTGAGTGAACTCTTCGCAGCTATACTTGTTCAACGCCGCCCAACTAGGATAACCCCGTTCCAGAGCTAGCGTTTCTAACATTTTAAAACAAATTGAGACAGGTAACTAAAATAAATTTCCTAACGTATAAAAGAAATTTTAATACAAAAAAAAAAGAAATACCAATCAATGGTATTTTTTTTAAATGATCCGGTTAAAGAAAATAGTCAAATTAATAACAAAAATAATCTTAAATATATTAAATAAAATTAAATATAGATGGCCAAAAACAATAAAAAATTGAAGATAAAAAAAAGCAATGATAATCTTTGACAGACTGTTATTTAAGAATTAGTTTATACTATAATATCCAGCATAGAAAGTATTGACATACACTCTTGGCTAATTATAGACTATTAATTTAATATATATTCTTACAATATTTCTCGGTTTTAAAAATCATTGGATAACTTATAATTTCTTGTGTCCTTTTGCAGATATGCCGATTCTGCTGGAACAGGATCCGGGAGGGTGAGAACGGTCTTTGTCCGGCATGCAGGAAGGCCTATCCGGAGAATCCAGCAGACTTTACTCCACTTAGCAGGGAACAGGTAATTTGTTATTACTACACATACAGGACGCTAAGACCGAGTGTTACTAAGGAAAACTGCCATAATTATAATAACAATAGGGATGATCTCAAATGAGAAAAACACATATTTGGGTCAATCCATTTCAAATCATCCAACATAAAAAAAATGTTGCTCAACAGTTTTTATTTCCCTGGATTTTTTGCATGTGTTACCTATAGGTAGACAGACAAGGGGCAGAGGAAACTCCCCTGCACCTCATGTGCGAGTGTGGTCCGCTGATGCGTAAACGATACACCCACTTGGGTGGTCATTACCTCCAACCTGAGGAAGTAACACAATCTGGCGCCAAAAGCCTGTTGCGGTTCTTAAATAACATGAGGCTTAGCGCAGAACTATAGTAGGTGGCGAAAACAATAGAAAAGTAATGGTCGCAGTGTTACAAGGCTCATAAAACTTTTGAAAAGCCCCACACAAGAAATGAAAAAAATATATATAGGTAGACAGTGGGCTCGATTGCGTTTCTTAGTGAACTAAAATTGGAAATTAGCTCGTGTGAACGAGACAGGGCAATTCGCTAGAGCGGAATGTGAAATGTATATTTCCGGAATGTACTCTATCAGACCATTAATTTGACAATAAACTCGATATATTTATAAAATCGAAGACTATCGCCGTTGTTTGACATTATAAATAGGATAGAAAACGAATTTACCGTGTGAAATTTGTAGCACCCGACGTTTCGGTGACTTCGGTAAATTCGTTATCTATCCTATTCGATATATTTATGTTAATTTATAGTCATTTGAACATTTAGACAACTACTTGATTGATATTTGGACAGTTAACCCCTCCTGTTGCGAGGTAAAAACTCACCTATCACTTTTGCGCGCGACATATTCGGGCAAAAAATCGACGCGAGTCAACGGCCTTGCGAAAAACGATCATAACTTATAAACCACTAAACGGATTAAAAAAAGATAAAGAGAAAAATGATCGCATTGAAATTTGACATATAAAACATTATAACCTTATCTCGTAAAACAATTAAGATAATAATGAATAAATATTACAAAATTGGCAAACTGAAAAAACTCGCCTATAAAATCATTTCGATTTTTTTGTCACAAAATACGTAAAATATGCAAAAATTGTAAATACAGTTATGTTCTTTATTAAATGCTTTACCAAAACGATATTTTTTTTTACTTATTTGCATACAAAAATATTTATTTATTCAGCCAAGAAAATTTTTATGTATTCTCGTAAAAAAAAATTAATTTGTGACTACTTATGGTATTTTTTTATATGAAATTCTTTCAAAATAACTTTATTACTACATCACACTTCTTAGAAATCACACCAGAACTTTGAGCTTTGTCTGATATTATAGAAAAATCTAAAGTTTTGAGAGTTTCCGAGTCCGAACTTAATAATAAACTTTGAATGCTCATAATATAAAATTCGTTCGATTTTACAATTATATTGTCTTATCATAGACTTATTATATGTCTAATAACTAATTACTATACTCCAAAGAGTCACATTTCATCGAAAAACTATGGAAAATCGCACTTTATTCTCTCATAGTAATTATCAAAACAAGTTTCTTTGCGCGATTCATATTACAAAACAAGATATAATGTTGAAAATACGCCTAATTATGTGATAACTTAGGATGTAAATGAAGCAATACTTATTTTGTTAGTAAATTAAAGCGACATTACGTCATATTTCGCAATATATCGGGATATTTCATAAACATTACAAAATAATAACAACCATTTTTTCGCGAGCCGTTTGTTGTCGCCGAAGTGTTTTCTTTAAAAATTCGTGAAAAACAGCAAATGGACTATCTCAAATGACTAATCCTCATTCCGAAACTACTTAAAATGCATATTACTCACTGTTCTCCAGTAAATAACACTCAAAAACTGCACACACACACTTTTTATCACCAATTTCGCGGAGCCGTACGCGGCCGTTCGAATGCCGACGGGAGACTAGGCGTTTGACGTCTATGCTCACTTTTTAAATCGTTGTTCGATATTGCCACACGGATATCTCTCTAGAAGTCTCTTTTGCGGGGAGATTACGACAGCAAGAGTATGGCTCATGCTATTGGCCTTCAATGCCAGAATGATTGAACAACAATTGGTGACTTTTGCATTCCGCCTCCAATGCACTGGAAGGTAATGCTCTATGACTGGACGCCAGAGATGCTGAAATTTTATTTGAATGCCTTTCAGCATACACTTCCAGACCCCAGTAACCTCGCTCGTTGGAGCTTTGCCGAGGATAGTTCTTGTCCCCTCTGTAGCAATACCCCTTGCACAGCTAGACACATTCTAGCTGGCTGCAAGGTGGCCTTAGATCAAGGACGGTACACTTACCGCCATGACAAAGTTCTCGCTGTTATTCGCGAGGTAATTAGTCTCTCAGTGGCTCGTGCCAACAAGGGTTTGACAGTATCCTCCAAACCCCCAATACAGTTTGTGCGGGATGGCTCTAAAGGCAAAAAACTTTTAACTACAAAACCTTTCTCAATAATCGAGAAAGCTACAGATTGGATTCTGGAGGTTGATTCGGTCTCTAAGCAGTATAAATTCCCTGAAAGTCTCGGATGCACAGCCCTCCGTCCAGATATAACTCTTTACTCTCTATCTCGGAAGGTGGCTCTTATTGTAGAATTAACTGTTCCATGGGAATCAAATATCCCAAAAGACCACGAGTACAAATTAAATAAATACCATGATCTTGCAAATGCCGTAACCCGGAACGGCTTCACTGTTCACCTTCACGCGGTGGAAGTTGGCGCTCGTGGCCTGCCAGCTAAATCTCTATTTCACCTCTTTAAAGATCTTGGCCTTTCCAGAAAAATAATCAACTCTTTCTTAGAAAAATTATCTAAAACTGCGATTTGCGCATCTCAAATTCTATGGCTTCGAAGGGGGAGTGAATGGGTGGCAAGGTGAACGCTCACATGTGGCAAGACAGCTGTCCTAAACCTACCACAGCCGGTTCGTAAGTCCGGAATCCACTGCTCACCCCCCAGAAGTGTAAAAAATAGTATTATGATGGGCCCGACTCCGGTCGGTGAATTCCATGGCAGCTCCGTTTGTATTTATTTAATTAAAGATATTTTGGCCATATCGTTGCGCCCTCAGAAAGCATATAGTACGACGTTTCGAATCGTAAATTGCATTTTTCGCAGCGGCGAGCGCTTGGTCCGGTAGCGGATGTTACGGAGTTTAGGCGGCCGACATAAATGTCCCGAATCGGATGTTACGGATAGAGCGGGTTAATATTGTTTATGGCCAGCTTTACAAGATCTGGAAGATTGGTTGGACGGAAGATTGGTTGCTTATCGTTGAAGATGGTTGAAGATCGTAATTTGAGAAATGTGTAGTGCTTCATATCGGGAAAAGCAACCCCAACAAACAATATTTTCTGGTAAACGCCCAACTAGAAGCAGTCAAGCAACAAAAAGATCTTGGAATAACAAGTACTGATGATCTCAAATGGGAGAAACACATAATTGCAATTGCTAAAAGAGCCAACTCTACTCTCTATCTAATAAGGAAGGCTTTCCAACATCTGTCAATAGAGGTTTTTATCAAGATCTACAAGGCATATGTGAGACCTATTCTTGAGTATGGCTATCAGATCTGGAACCCTTTTGCAAAGATGTAGATATTCTGGAAAAGGTTCAGCGAAGGGCAACCAAAATGCCAGTGGGCCTGAAGAATAGGAATTATGAAGATCCCTTGAAATTTCTTGGAATTACTACACTCAAACAAAGAAGACAAAGAGGGGACCTGATTGAGACATATAAAATTCTAACACACTATTACGATGTACCTGCACTGAAGAATATTTACAAATTCAACGTCAACACAAATCTTCGAGGTCACAACAAAAAACTCAACCGTACAAAATTTAAATCTAATCCTTTGAAGAACGTTCTGCCAAATAGAGTGGTGGACATGTGGAATAAACTACAATTTGAAGTGATTAGTGCAAGCTCTGTCAATCAATTTAAAAACGGACTCGATTTCTACCTAAAAACTTGTTAATATTGTTTATATAATTTTGTAATATTGTTTAGCTTTACAAGATCTGATCTGGACTTATCATCAAAGCTGCCTGTCCAGAATAAATAATAATAATAATAATCTGATCTGGACGTATCAGCAAAGCTGCCTGTCCAGAATAAATACTAATAATAATAATTTTTTAACCTAAAGGTGGCAGCCATCAAGACGGAGAAGCGTTCGAAAGAGCAGCGCAAGCGCAACAAAACACTGGAGTCGCGCAGACAGTTGGCCAACGTTCGCGTTGTCCAGAAGAACCTTGTCTTCGTGGTCGGTCTGCCCGTTCGATTAGCTGATCCAGAGGTAAATAATCATTATTATATTTTTAACAAAGCAGTACCTTAGTCTCTCACCTGTGGCGGTTTGTGTCTTTGGATTAGTGTGAGATCGCTGCACTGGCATTTACATTACATTAAATAAAATGAAATACAAACGGAGCTGCCATGGAATTCACCGACTGGACTCGGGCTCATCATAATACGAGGGCAATTCAGAAACTAACCTCCGATTGGTCACAGTGCGGGTAGTGGGGGGAGTAGCGCGCCATCTGTGCATTCACGCGCTCAGCAGGTCAGTCGGCATCAAGCCGTAGTCGAGTGAACATCGTACCTGCGCTAGTTTAGTTTTTGTGGCAGTTTGAAATGTGTGCTGCAATAGAAAATCCCGCCAAATGTGAAGTGCGTGCTGTTATACGGTTTTTTACAGCCAAAGGATACTCTGCAGCAGCTATTCATCGTGAGCTTTGTGCCTTGTACTGACCAAAAGTTATGAGTGAAGGAGTTGTCCGTGAATGGGTACGTTTATTTAAAAGTGGACGAGAAAACGTTCATGATGAAGAGAGGAGTGGTAGACCATCCTTGGTGACTGACGAACTCGTTCAGACAGTTGATGCAAAAGTTCGTGAAAAGCGACGTTTCACAATGGCGGAGTTGTCTACTGATTTTCCACAGATTTCTAAGACTCTTTTGTACGAGATAGTGACAGCAAGATTGGGTTACCGTAAGTTCTGTGCACGATGGGTGCCCAAAATTCTTACCGACCACCACAAAACTCAAAGAATGGCCTCTGCATTAGACTTTCTGTCAGGTTATGCGGACGAAGGAGAACCATTGTTAAACAGAATCGTGACCGGTGACGAAACCTGGATTAAGTACGTGAACCCTGAGACAAAAGAACAATCAAAGATGTGGGCACATTCAGATTCGCCTACCAAACCAAAAAAAGCCCAGCAAGATTTTTCTGCCAGAAAACTGATGGCAACGGTGTTTTGGGATGCCAAAGGGGTGTTGTTGGTTGAATTCATGGAACGTGGGACGACCATAAATCAAGAGGTGTACTGTGAAACACTAAAAACATTACGACAGGCTATACAGAACAAACGCCGTGGTATGCTGACTTCCGGTATCGTTTTTTTGCACGATACCGCCCGTCCTCACTCTGCTCGCAGAACAACAGTCCTTCTTGAGTCCTTCAAGTGGGACGTTTTCAACCATCCACCTTACAGCCCAGATCTGGCGCCAAGCGATTATCACCTCTTCATGCATATGAAGAAATGGCTTGGGTCCCAGCGGTTTGATGACGACGAAGAGCTCAAAGATGCGGTCACAGGCTGGCTCAAGGCACAAGCGGGTGATTTTTATGCAGAAGGAATTTCAAAGCTTGTGAAGAGATACGATAAGTGCCTCAATCGTTATGGAGACTATGTCGAAAAATACTGCAAAGATGTAGTTGTAAGATGTATATATTAAAATATTTTTACTTATCTTGGTGTATTTTTTTCAATCAACCGGAGGTTAGTTTCTGAATTGCCCTCGTACTTTTTTTACACTTCTGAGCAGTGGATTCCAGACTAACGACTGGCTGTGGTAGGTTTAGGACAGCTGTCGTGCCACATGTGAGCGTTCACCTTACCATCCATTCACTCCCCCTTCGAAGCCATAGAATTTGAGATGCGGAAATTGCGGTTTTAGATATTTTTTCTAGGAAAGAGTTGATTATTTTTCTGGAAAGACCAAGATCTTTAAAGAGGTGAATAAGAGATTTGGCTGGCAGGCTACGAGCGCCGACTTCCCCCGCGTGAAGGTGAACAGTGAAGCCGTTCCGGGTGACGGCATTTGCGAGATCTATTTATTTAATTTCTACTCGTGGTCCCATTGAACAGTTAATTCTATAATAACCTTTCGAGATAGAGAGTAAACTATCACAGCCGGTCATTAGTCCGAAATCCACCGCTCACCCCCTAGAAGTATATAAAAAAAAGGGTTTTTTGATGGACCCGGCTTTGGTCGGTGAATTCCATGGCAGCTCCATATGTATTTTATTTATTTATAAATGGCATTTTTACCGCCCTGGCATTTTAACAACCAGTATCACGTAAGTTCAAGTCCGCTCAAGTATAAAAAAAAAAAAAACTCAAAACCCACAAAGCGTACGTGATAAGTCAAATTTTTCCTACGATCCTAAATACAAAAAAGGTCTCTTGTGTAAACAAAAATGTCTGGTATATTGTTAACAAGTATTGTTATTAACCCTTCAGGCCTCGGCCCCTCAGCCGATTAACAAGTTGCTGTCCCAAAAATTTTTAGTAAAAATTAGTAAAAAAATTGAATTTTCGACACTGTCTCACCAAAACATTAATTACTGCCAAACCACTGTACCCATAATTAAAATGAAACATTAACATAATAAAACATAATAAAATAAAACAAATTAAATTAAAACGGGGCCGTCACGCTGAATCGTGTTGTGGCCGATATTGGCCAATCGGGGCCTGAGGGGTTAAGAAATCTATTGAAAACAACCCAACAATTTTTTACCTACTTTTTGAATAATAACACAAAGGTAGGGCGGTTTATCTCTCCTTATTATTTCTGTTATATAATCAGCCTTTATAAAAATGCCATAGATAGCCCTAATAATTTAATGTTATTGTTGTTATCATTGGTTAAATATTAGTTTTTTTAATAAATCAGTCTTTTCTAAAAAAAAAAAAAACAATTATTATCAATGTTAATATAGATAGCCACATAAATTGTTATTAGTTTTGCCTGACAATGCTATCAGCGCCACCTGCATGTCGCCGGCGCAAAAGGGTTGCCAAAACGTACTATGGCATTGAGCAATCTAATACCCGATATAATCAATGGTTATATGATAAAAAGCTTTCTGAATGAGGAACATCAGACAGTTGAAAGATTTATTTCGTCTCTTTTTGAGATTTTCTCCGCTCCAAAATGTACGATTGCTTAGCGTTCTTTATTCCAAGATGACTATTACATTTTTTTTAGCTTTATACAAAATTACATACAATCCGAATATCCTCGGAAGAAAATTGGTACTATACGAGTAATACAGCACAGCACCCAAATGTCTATAAATAACACTAAGGCCCTTTTCAGAGTTTGCCGCTTGTCGATTTATTTGTAAGGGTTTGGCGCTTTCAGATAAGCGCAACTGATAAACCGGTGGCTAACTCTGAAACGGGCTCAAGCGTCAAGCTCCAAGTATTGCCTACCTTGTTCTTATAAATTGCTTGCACTGTAGTTATTAATGGATCAAGACTGTATTATCCGGCTTTGCTAATCAGTTAATTTTAATATTTCCTATAGGTGTTAAAGAAACAGGAGTATTTTGGAAAATATGGCAAAATTCACAAAGTCGTCATCAATCAGAGTACGGCGTACGCAGGCGCGCAGGTAAATGTCAGTAATCGCAATTTTTTTTACTATATTATTTGTAAGACATTACACTCAGCCCAATTCTTAGAATTTATTTAGTAATATTAATGTAGTTTTAAATATCCTTGTCCGTGAAATGATGATGACCTTAATGATAGTTTAATGTTTGGTCCAATCTCAAAATATGGCTCAATAGATATGACTGATGAATCAATAAATTAGACATTCTCTAAAGTATCAGATGACTAGGTATTTTTATATTAAATCTTATATTACTTAAAACATAATATTAAATATTAATGACTGTTTCTTTCTTTTCTCACATATAACTTTATTTATATTTTTTAATCGAATTTTATATTATATTTATTGCCGATTTAATAATGGAATTTCATTTTATTTATTATATATTTTTAATATTTTTTTATTATTATTATTTTTTTATTTTATTCTGAAGACCACATTTTAGGGCAATTTAGTGTCATTAGCTTTTTACTAAAACTTGGACATTTGTAGGCAACCAAGCAATCAAGCAAACTTGATTGTAATATTGGAGTCCTGTCCACCCTAGAACGGGCTAGTCCCAGTTGGGTGACAGAAACAAATAAGCAAAAGGTTAAGGTTTCGCCATTCGGTTCCTGTTATATTTGTAAGCTAATCAATGTTTTATAGTAATTAATTCTTAAATAAATAAAATAAATAAATTGTATAAGTTCGGGCCTGATTTAGGCCGGCACTACACGTCGGATTTTTTCTATATCGGATCTGATAGTCTGATCAAACTATCGGAAGGCACTCTTGCCATACATTTGTTTGAAGTTTCAATACATATCCGATATGATAGTCGGATCGGATATGTATTGAATGTTCAAACATATTGAGTTGTCAACTACAACGGGCGAGCCCGTCACCACGGGGCGTTTTAACGATTAGTCGTTCTATCGACCTGTAGTGAGCGTAGAAGACTTTGGACATAACAATCCGACGTCTAGCTACGCCACAACCCGTAAGAGACCTACTCCTTACCGCGAGAAAGCCAGGAATTACTTCCCGGCGGCTCGAGACACTCGCGCCCTCACTTCCAATTGTGACCAGATTTCCCCGGTCTCTCGATTGGTTCCGAGTTCGAGGTCGCTTGCGCGGGCCTCTCCCTTACGAAGCGGTGAAACGGTGTATACCGAATCTATCGCGGACCAAGGCGTCCTTTGCCCGGCTCTGAACCGGGATCGGATGGCCAATGGTCATTTCAAGAGCAGTCGCCGTAAGGTACGCAACCACCCCCGCCTTCAAATCAACCTTCTGGCGCTCCTGGGTGATCTGCGCACAGTGCGGCATAAGCCAATCGATTGCGCACTCTGACTAACAGTCGGGGGAGTCTGGAAGCAGTACTGTTTCCTATAGAGCGGGGGTGGTTGCGGACCTTACAGCGACTGCTCTTGAAACGACTATCGGCTACCCGATCCTGGGTGAACAGCCGGGCAAAGGATGCCGTGGTCCGCGATAGATTCGGTAGCCCCTTAGCTCCCATTGAAGCAACCACTCTGAGAGGATAACAGTTTTGTCTTTATTTTTTGTTTGTTTCAGGGTCCTTCTGCATCTGCGTACGTGACTTACTTGTCATCGGCCGACGCGTTGCGTGCAATACAATCCGTGAACAATGTTTCCATAGACGGAAGAGTGTTGAAGGGTAGCTTAGGTACCACCAAGTATTGTGCTAACTTTATGAAGAATCAGCCATGTCCCAAGCTAGACTGCATGTATTTACACGACTTAGGTGAGTAATACTTTTCTCCTTTCTACAACTTGTAACCCTTTTTTTTTATAATCAAAGGGGTTACAAAAAAAAATACGACACTAAAACGAAATAAAAAAAAAATAACTTGATGGACGCCACCGCTTTTTGTAGTAAAAAACGGAAACTTTACTCACATTTCACATTTTAGCACCGTTTATGATGCTGTGCGAAGACCAGATTCCCAATCTTAAGTCGGTTTTACCTCAGCTGTACAGAGGCCAAAGCAAAGGCAAACATTAATATTTAAACAGTTTATTATCTATTAATTAATGTACACAGAGACGCTTACCATCATTGAATCGAGTGAAAAGAGTGATTTTATACAGGAAATATCGATGTTTATATACCCAATATTCTGACGTCAACATATTCGAAAGTACCTAAGAATATACGGTTCGTGGAATGAAAGACAAAAATAATTTATCGCTGATGGCGAAAGACTTCAATTTCTTGTTAATTATGTTGTTTTGTTTTTGTAATTATGTTTCTTGTTAACCCTTCCGCTCGCGAAATAAACATTTAGCCTGAGGGTTATGCGCGCGCTAGTTTCGCGCGAAAATCGGCGTGAGTCGACGGCTTGTAAACCACTATACGGATTAAAAAAATATAAAGAGAAAAATGATCGCATTGAAATTTGATATATAAAACATTATAACCTTATCTCGTAAAACAATTAAGATAATAATGAATAAATATTACAAAGTTGGCGAACTGAAAAAATTCGCCTATAAAATCTTTTCTATGTTTTTATCACAAATTACGGAAAATATGCAAAAATTATAAATAGAGTTATGTTCTTTATTAAATGCTTTACCAAAACTGTTATTTTGTTTTACTTATTTGCATACAAAAATATTTAGTAATTCAGCCAAGAAAAATTTGATGTATTCTCGTAAAAAAAAATATTTTTTTAATTTTATATTTCTGACTATTTAGGGTAACTTTTTATATGAATTTCTTTCAAAATAACTTTACCACTACATCTCACTTCTTAAAAAATCAAATTAGAACTTTCAGCTTTGTCTGATATTACAGAAAAATCGAAAATTTTGAGAGTTAGCATCTGCAACGTAATAATAAACTTTGAATGCTCATGATATAAAATTGGTTAGATTTTTTCAAATATATTGTCTCATTATATACTTATTATATGTCGAATAACTAATTATAATACTCCAAAGAGTCACATTTCATAGAAAAACAATAGAAAATCCAAAAACAATAGTAATACTTTCATACTACTTGCCAAAACAAACTCCAAAACGCGACGGCATTTTATGAAACTACTCGTAATGAAAAAAATACGGCTTATTATGTAATTACTTACGATGTAAATGAAAGAATAACTATTTGATCAGCGAATTGAAACAATATTACATCATATTACGCGATATTTCGGGAGTTTTCATAAAAATAACGAAACAAATTGCGACAACGACATCTGACATATGTTTTGGCCGAAGCAATTTGCTAAAAAATACACGAAAAACAGCAAATGGACAATCTCAAATGACAAATTATCATTCCTAAACCATTTTAAATTGCAAATTACTCACGTTTTTGAAGTAATCCGAACAATAACACGCACTAAAACACATTTTAATGTCAGTACACCGCGTCACAAAGCGGAGGTACATTATTGCGTGCACGTGACGGCCACCGCGGTAGCTACTGGCTATATTAAATGAAAAACAAGACCGCGCGTTCATCGAACGATAAATACGAATAGAGATGGGCATTAAGCCGTTATGTAGCGCTCTCCGAAGCGAAAATAACCGTTTTTGGAGTTTTAATAAATTTTTTCGCAAACGGTGACCGTTTCAGCCAATGATGGTCGATGTACATTCCAACGTATTTAGGCTTGCAACCAATAATGGTCGACGTACATCTTAGGGGTTAATAATACAAACAAAAAAAACTAATCACCACTGCACACGCAGGGGGAAAGGCGGGAGGGAGCCCTGTCTACTTGGTGGGAGTCTTGGAGTGACCCATTATTTTTTTTTAATTACATGACAAAGGACTTCTTGTGGAGTCACCCTACATCGTCTCTAAAAATGCAAAGTTAGCTCTAAATTAGCCACTGAGTCGAGCGATTTGACAGCAAGCAATTTCATTAGGTATGCCAGGCTTTTAGGATCCCATTACTGTGCTGCAACTGAAAACTTGACGTATATTCTATCGGCCTTACAAATAAAAATATCCGTAAAACACCGTTGACCATGTGTTTAAGAGATGTAACGCCCGTTTTGGATGAATCCACTATGTTGGAAATAAATGCATTTTAAGCTACGTTTAACTAAACAACGCATACACAACAGAATCAAAGACACGTAGACTTTTTACTCCGATAGATTTTGGTTAAGCGTTGGACAGAAATTGATTACACTCGAGTCGACTTCGTTTCCAAGCGTTTAATTGTAACATTATTTCATTAAATACGTATGATATGTGATGTTATATGGTTTTTGATGTTGAAATACGTCTAAATGCTACATTATATAAAATAATTATTTGATACAATGTTTCATTTATTACATATAAATGCAAAAGTCGAGATTTCCAGTCGACTCGAGAATCGAGATTAAGTCATTCTATTTCTTGATTTGCGCATCGCTACAAAAACAGAACTGTCATGTCTGCTGGCTTGTGTTCAGGCTGTTTAGTTCCTCGAATCTCGTTTTTCGTTTCGTTAATTCGTGAATTTCGGTCGTCGAAAACAAATGGATGAAATCGTGGTCGATAAATCCTCCGACGATGCACTCGCCTATTTGCCAAGGCCTCGATGGCAAAATACCTTTCCATGACTTCCAAGTCCTCTATAAAAGTAATTTCTTAATGCGCATTGCGAAAAGCTTCTATATTTATTGATTTTCACAAATTAATATGTAAATTTCAAATAACGACCGGCTTTGATTATCTGACAAATTGACAGATGACAACCAAATGGCTCTTACACTTTCAAACCCGAATGCATCCAAGCAAAAACATCAAAATATCAGCTGTTTGTAGAGCGTCGACCATTTTGCTGGCCTAAAATGCCCTTAACCACTCAAGCGGCGGCTGTAAATCTTGGCAGTCACCTGTCATTTCTGAGAGTTGAAGGTCAAAAATATAGCACTTTAGAAAAACGATCATAAGAAAGAAACTACTTGATGGATCATGAAAATGATCGCATTGAAATTTGAAATATAAAACATTAAAACCTCATTTTGTAAAACAATTAAATAATTATGAATAATTATTAGAAAGTTGGAGAACTGAAAAAAACTCACTTATTCAGCGATATCGACGTTTTATCTCAAAATACGAAACCCTATCTAGAAATTGTAAACACATTTGTGTACGTTATTACATGCTTTACCAAATCTATTAGCTCGTTTTATTTATTTTCATAATATATATCTGATGAGAAGCACAGATCCGAGCAATGGCAGCACTCGACTAAGTGTCCCCAGAATACAAACAATTCTATTAGCGATTCTATACTGCGAGAAGCACGACTGAATAATCCGTCTTTCTCACACATATCTAGCAGGGGGTTGCACTGTGATTTTGGTGTAAATTCAGTTCGTTGAGAGCGCGGTTTGTCGCACCGCACTCGTACCCGTTTTGGGACGTTACTGAGCATTGACTACAATATATCGTACCCGATTCGGGACGTTACTGTCTTGAGGGGTTAAACTAGGCCCATCTGGAGTCTAGAGGCATTTTAAGAGCCATACATTGCCAGGGTCTGTTCAACTGGTGGTCAAACGGTTCAACGGGTGGTCAAACGGTTCAACGGGTGGTTAAGCTTAAACAACGTTTATTTCTCACATTCACAGCGTTATAAATTGGATAGAAAACGAATTTATGCTGCAACGTCACCGAAACGTCGGGTCCTACAAATTTCACGCGGCAAATTCGTTTTCTATCCTATTTATAATGTCAAACAACCGCGATAGTCTTCGATTTTATATTCACAGCGTTGTTTAAATTTAAAATGCGTTTATTTCTAAGGCTGTATATTTCTTTCTCTCTTTCAGGAGATCCAAAAGCTTCATTTACAAAAGAAGAAATGCATCAAGGTTTACATCAAGTCTATGAAAGAAAACTACATAATCAATTAATAGCGAGTATGGCAAATGGAGGTTAGTAGTGTATAGGATTTTTATGTTTACAGTTTGTTTACAGTACCTGTATCGGCATTGAATGTTGTCCTTTTTTCTTTTCTAGGTGATATTGAAAAGGGTGCATTGAAAGATGGTACGTATGGCAACGTTATATTTAAAAAAATCAAAATACGGTAGAACCCCGCTTAATTAACCATGAGCGATGTGGACTTGAAGAAGTCTTTCTTGCGGGGAGATTACGACAGCAATAGTATGGCTCATGCTATTGGCCTTCAATGCCAGAATGATTGGACAACAATTGGAGACTTTTGCATTCCTCCTCCAATGCACTGGAAAGTAATGTTGTAGACTGGACGCCAGAGATGCTGAAATTTTATTTAAATGCCTTTCAGCATACACTTCCAGACCCCAGTAACCTCGCTCGTTGGAGCTATGCCGAGGATAGTTCATGTCCCCTTTTGTAGCAACACCCCTTGCACAGCTAGACATATTCTAGCTGGCTGCAAGGTGGCCTTGGATCAAAGACGGTACACTTATTGCCACGACAAAGTACTTGCTGTTATTCGCGAGATACTTAGCCTCTCAGTGGCTCTCTCAGTGGCTCGTGCCAACAAGGGTTCCACAGTATCCTCCAAACCCCCAATACAGTTTGTGCGGGTTGGCTCTAAAGGCAAAAAACGTCTCACTGCAAAACCTTTCTCAATAATCGAGAAAGCTTCAGATTGGATTATGGAAGTCGATTCGGTCTCTGATTAATTAATTGATAACTGATAACTGTTCCATGGGATACCCCTATTAATTGATAACTGTTCCATGGGAATCAAATATCCCAAAAGACCACGAGTACAAATTAAATAAATACCATGATCTCGCAAATGCCATCACCCGGAACGGCTTCACTGTTCACCTTCACGCGATGGAAGTAGGCGCTCGTGGCCTGCCAGCTAAATCTTTGTTTCACCTTTTTAAAGATCTTGGTCTGTACAGGAAAGTAATCAACTCCTTTCTAGAAAAATTATCTAAAACCGCGATTTCCGCATCTCAAATTCTATGGCTGTCCTAAACCTACCACAGCCGGTCGTTAGTCCGGAATCCACCGTTCACCTCCCAGAAGTGTAATAATTATATATAATGGACCCGATTTTTGGCCGGTGAATTCCATGGCAGCTCCAGTATTTTATTTATCGGGTTATTCAAAACCCGGGTTATCCCAAACGCCTTTGAAAAGTGTCAAATTTTGAATTGTTTTCTCAGAACTCGAAACATGTTGCTTATCACATTCGAGCTTATTACTTCGCTGATAAATTAGCTGCTATCAATGAAGTTGAAAAGACATGTTTATTGAAAACTTTTGCGAAAATTATGGAGTTGCTGTTTCTACCGTTTCAGAATGAGTGAAATCTAAATCTATTTTTTTTAGAGCAAGCTGTGAAAAATCTTGAGCCTTGTATGTGTAGTCCGAAATGCGCTACCAGTCTTTTATAAAATCCAAAAATGTTCTTGGATATTATGTTAAATCTTTGGCAAATGGTTTAGTGACCAGTTTGTACCGAAATTTAAAAAGTTTTTAAGTGAAACAGCCCCTATTAATTGATAATGCCTACGCATCCTTACGAGCTAAAAAGTGGTGATATTGGGCGCGATTGCGTTTCTTTGTGAAATAAAACTGAAATTATTATTATTATTATTATTTGTTGATGAACTAGCAGCTTAACGCTGATGTGTTTGTGAGAGTGGCCACCCTTCACTAGACTCCAATTCCTCGTGAGCGAAGGGTGGTTCTCGTCAATAAGTTTTCTCCGTATTGAAAGTCGTTGGTGTTGAAGTTGAAGTATTTATTCAGATGGTCTGATCGGTTGCCAGTTTGTAACGCCTTGTTTGATATTTCGCCGGTGTGTAGGTAGTGTGGGCTCGAGGTGATGTCGTGGTTGTGTATCCGAAGTGTGAAGTTTGAAGATCGCGTATAATATATGACTGATCGATGTATGAGCGCGTACTTAGAGCGGGCGACGGCCGCTGAGAGGATGATGGTGATGTGTAACCGCGGTAACTGTCCACTAGGGGAATGATATTGATCGATCGAAATGTGCTGCGTTTTATATCGTGTGAATGATGCAATGGTCACTTGTGTGGGGGAAATTAATTGTGTCAAATTGGATCGATCAGAAGAAATGGCATTAGTCATCAGCTGTGTGTGCAGTAAATGCCGAATTTAGTTGGAATTCAATTGCAGTTGGCTCGTGTATATTTGAGCGTATTTGCGGTTTCGATTCTATAGAAATTACTTCTTTTGTTGTGGGTATGTTGGACGAAGTGACTCCAACATGCTCATATCTATGAAATTAACTGGTGTTGCTGTTTCTTTTTTTTAATTTTATATATATCAAGCCTATTTTCGAATGCGTTTATGGTTGGTGCTTTAATAACTTCCTCGGGCAGTTTATTCCAGCTGTTCTAAATTCTGTTTGTCAGGAAGTGCTTTCTTGCTTCAGTTGAAAAGCTTGTAACGTTGAGTTTCAGGCTGTTACCTCTTAAGTGATGGTTTGAATTGAACACAAACATGGTTTCCAACTCTGGGCAGTCGTAGTGTTGCCTCAGTATTTTGTATGTCTCTATGAGATCTCCTCTGTGTCTCCGTTGCTCCAGAGTTGTCAGTTTGAGGATTTTTAATCTATGTTCATTAGTTTTTAGAGGATTTTTAATCTATGTTCAATTAGTTCAAGCGAACGAGGTAGAACAATACGTTAGACCGGAATATGAAACAAACAATCGCCGATAAAAACTACCTGTCGAACTTATATTCGTCCGAATAAATTTGAACACATTTCGTGCAGTGTTAGATTCAGATGCTTTATCTTTTGTGGGTAGTTTTACGTTTTTGTGGGTAGTAGATCGTTCATTTCACATTCCGATATAGTGTATTGCCCTGTCTCGTTCACACAAACTAATTTCCGATTTTAGTTCACGAAGAAACGCAATCGAGCCCATTGTTGAGCGTTTCCTTCCCTTTTATTTCGGTTAACTGGGGGTGTACTGTAGGTAAGGTATAAAGCCAAACACTTAAAAGAGTTAAAACTCCAGGAAGTTATGTCGACATTAGATCATTCTTTTCACCATGTCGTGAACGCAGAGACATTGGGACAACTAGAACTCTCAACTACAACGGGCGAACCCGTCACTTCAGGAAGTTTTAAAGATATTTAATCGTTTTGTCTCCTGTGAGGTGAGCGTAGAAGACTTGAGATGGAAACGATCCACTGTCTAGTTACGCTAGTCGCCCGTAAGAAGCAAACGCCTTACCGCGAGATAACCAGGTTAATCACCTAACGGGCCGACACTCGCTACTTCCAATTGCAACCAGATTACTACGTCTCCCGACTGGTTGCAGTTTCGAGGTCGCTTGCGCTGTACTCTCCCTTGTGTAGCGGTGATTGTCCTCTACTGCAGTTTGCGGCCGCTGGCAGATTTCACAGCAGCCCTTCCAGGTTAAGTCCCTCTTTGAGGAGGCTACCGGATGGGAGCTGAACTGTGTTGGCCACGATGACCCATGTGTTCAGGGTTGGTCACACTCACGGGTCAACACCCATCCGGCGGCCTCCACGCATGAAGTGCGAGCCTAGGCAGGACTCTGGCCTTAGGGTTAGTTTCCCCTAGGAATCAATCTTCTGGCGCTCCTGGGCGGTCTGCGCACCGTGTGGCATAAGCCAATCGATTGTGCACTCTGATTAACAGTCGGTGGAGTCTGGAAGCAGTACTGTTTCCTATAGAGCGGAGGTAGTTGCGGACCTTACGGCGACTGCTCTTGAAACGACCATTGGATACCCGATCCTGGGTGAACAGCCGGGCAAAGAACGCCGTGGTCCGTGATAAGATTCGGTATACACCGTTTCATCGCTTCGTAAAGGAGAGAACCGCGCAACCGACCTCGAACTCGTAACCAATCGAGAGACTGGAGTAATCTGGTCGCAATTGGAAGTAAGGGCGAGAGTGTAAGCCCGCTGGGTAACACTCCTGGCTATCTCGCGGTTAAGGCGTTGGCCTCTTACGGGCTTGTGGCATAGCTAGATGGTGGACTGTTTTGTCCTCAAGTCTTCTGCGCTCACTCCAGGGAGATAGAACGACTAATCGTTAAAAATTCCTGAGGTGACTGGCTCGCCCGTTGTAGTTGACAACTTAGTTATAACTTGAGCCGATCTAAGAAGACACAGACAGTCCATCAGGCCCAAGCTGCTCTAATCCATTAGGAACCAAAAGCACTGTCGACTTGTAACTCTTTCAAACAAGAACCTAATGCATATTATATTTTGTTTTCCTTTCATTGCAGGGAGTATTAGTACTAATGGCAGTAGTAATAGCTCAACTTCTAATAGTTATATGCCTGTTCAACCATCTTCCAGTATCACAATATTGAATAGCAAGTGAGTATTTTTCGATATGATAAGGAAATTTTAATTTATAATTCTGCAGCATCGATATATTAGCTAGATATGCCCTCAGATACAAATAAGTTGCTCGTAAATCATGCGACAGAAAGAGTAATAAATTGAACAGTATGCGAGAGAATAGCGCGCCAATATGCTACGCGGCAGCTCTCACACCGATAACGGTCTGCCAGCGGACTGCGACCAAACTACTACTGGCCGGTTTTCAGTAGTGGTTTTGAAGTGGTCATTTTCTAACGCGGAAGGCCCATCTAGGGGATCATATATCTGTTCTGTAGTTGCAGAATGTCTAACAAGAACAATAATAAAAATAATAAAAAAAAAATGACTGCCGGTACAAAAGTGAACTATCGTATTTATAACTAGCTGACCCGTGCCCACTTCGTTAAGCGGTAAAACTTTTTACCTGTGATGAAATTATGAGTGTGGTTCGGTTAGTACTGAGTGCTATGATTTATTTCCTGGCTGCCAAAAGAAGGGTTATATTTTTACTGCATATGTATGTATGTATTTGCATGCCAATTTGACTATAATACCGTTATTTGTGAGTGTTTTCTTGTGAGTGTCTTATTTGTGAGCATATTGTCTCTAACTATTTATGCAGTAAAAGGGAAATTATATGCAGTAAAAGGGAAAAGTCTTTTGTTTCAAACACTTAAAAGTTAGACATATGCTGTCGTTGACTTTTTTGTAGGCATTATCAAGCTCTACAACTTTTCTCTAAAACTCAATCATATAATATCTCTCATCGTTAAGGCAGCGTTCGTAAGAAACGTTTTCTTCGACCTTTTTTCTCCGACTTACTTTGCAAATCCGACTACTACGAGAAAGTATTTTCATTTTTTAGATTAATTTATAGCCTATGACACTCACAAATAACGTGGCTGTCTATTGGTAAAAGAATTTTCAAAATCGGTTCAGTAGATTCAGAGATTACTCCCTACAACCTCACAAACTCACAAACTTTACCTCTTTATAATATTAGTATAGATGACAGTTTCCTTCAATCACTTTATAATTTTGTTTTGCAGTCAAAAGGATAGCGGTCAATCGAATTCATCTGTCTCTAGCCAATGTTCCAGCGACTCTACAGGTAGTCTATCAGGTAACGGAGCTACATCAACTTTAGTAGCTGCCGCCGGACAACTGATGAACGGAACTAGAGAAGCGTGGCCGAGTCTCAGCTCATCGCCAGATCACAAAAACGAATCTTCACCAAACGATTGTAAGTTTTCACCGTTTGTAAATTGTTCACTGAGGAATGTTCGTCTGTTCGTTCGTTAATGTGTCTCGGCCAGGTTATCCCTTTGGGTACGTTTGACGAATGATATTCGTCATGCTCATGTTTCGGCGTAGCTACAATTGACGAGTCTGACTTCACCTTTCATTTAACCCTTTACTGGGAACATGATTTTAAACTATGTAATAAAGAACATTGGTCCGTGGGACCTAGGGACACAGTATCGAATAGAAAGATTATGGAGGTCGATTCAATCTCTAAGCAGTATAAATTCCCTGAAAGTCTCGGATGCACAGCCCTCCGTCCAGATATAACTCTTTACTCTCTATCTCGGAAGATGGTCCTTATCGTAGAATTAACTGTTCCATGGCAATCAAATATCCCAAAAGACCACGAGTACAAATTAAATAAATACCATGATCTCGCAAATGTCGTCACCCGGAACTGCTTCACTGTTCACCTTCACGCGGTGGAAGTAGGCGCTCGTGGCCTGCCAGCTAAATCTTTGTTTCACCTTTTTAAAGATCTTGGTCTCTCCAGGAAAATAATCAACTCCTTTCTAGAAAAATTATCTAAAACCGCGATTTACGCATCTCAAATTCTATGGCTTCGAAGGGGGGAGTGAATGGGTGGTAAGGTGACACTCACATGTGACAAGACAGCTGTCCTAAACCTATCACAGCCGGTCGTTAGTCCGGAATCCACCGTTCACCTCCCAGAAGTGTAATAATTATATATGATGGGCCCGATTTTCGGTCGGCAGCTCCGTTTGTATTTTATTTACTGTACTAATGATTAGTATCGAAAAAAGTATCATACCTGTAAAAGTATCGGCACAAACATATCGATTCCCAAAGTATCAATACTTTTCTTAGGAACTTTTTTAATTTGGTTTTATTATTTTGTTTAATTTAAAAAAAACATATAAATTGACAAATTAACGTTTATTGGGTATTTCTTTATAAAAATTATTAAATTTCCCACTCTGTGGAATCACTTAAAAATAAAAGTTTATTTAGCCATTTTGGCACTAATTGGTTTTGTATTTTTGTTATTGTACTCCCTGCCTTTGAAAATAAACGTTTGGAGGGGAGGGGATGGATGTTGCTGGTTTTGTTAAGTACTCAGGCGAGCTTGTACAATTTGGGAAAAACCACTCTTCTTCAAGTCTTACCATTGTTTTAATAGATCGGTTGATTGATTAACCCGTTGAGTATGATACGACCAAATCTGGTTGTGAAACAAT
This sequence comes from Micropterix aruncella, assembly GCA_944548615.1. NCBI lineage: Eukaryota > Metazoa > Arthropoda > Insecta > Lepidoptera > Micropterigidae > Micropterix > Micropterix aruncella. The sequence continues at coordinate 16,414,047 of OX155976.1, forward strand.
TATCCGTTGAGTATGATACGACCAGATCTGGTTCCGCGTTTTTTTCACTTCTTTGACGTTCTCATATTTATTCATAATTATCTAATTGTTTTACAAAATGATATTTCAATATTCTATATTCGAAATTTCAATGCAATCATTGTGCAGTTGTTCTTTTTATGATTGGTGTAGTAGTTTCGTAGTTATAGTACTTTAAGGTCGATGTCGCCGAAAATCCTGCAAAAGAGACGGATGCATCCATGAAAATACCCATTTACTCCAAGGGTTAACCTTTTTTAAAGTGTGTTTTTGGAGTTAGATACAATAAATTCATATAATATACACAAATGTGGACTCAAAAAATGTTAATTGATAATCGAAATACCACATCAAAAAGGCATGAGAAAAGTCTCTAGTTTTTTTTGTTGCAAGTGAAAATAAAAAAGCGCTGTTAGTGTCACAATGTCGCCTAATTTAAGGCTAATTTAGCGACAAAGTCGCTTTGTTGCACCATACCACCGAGGCGTACGAGATTATCGGCCTCACAATCGCGGAGCACTAACTAACTTGAAGCTACGTAAGCATACATCTTTCTCACGCACCCTTTATTTTTGCGATGGGAGTCGTGTCAAACCTATAACATTTCTTAAGAGTTAAGAATCATACTTTTTGTATGTGTTCTACAAGCTTTACTTTTCAGGATGTGCGTTACTTTTCAGCCTACCCTAGTAGTTAATAGCTGTTTATATGTTTTTCTTAACCTGTGTATTTCTTTTGCAGTGCAAAACCATAGTCCAGAACCGGAATATAGAACCAGCCAATCGGACACAGCGGACAGTTCCATAGACAAAGATGATCCTTTGGTCGATAGCAGAGACAATTACATATCGGAAGAGGGTGTACCAAGAAATTCTCACTCGACGGATGTACCTAGCGTTTTTGAATCCCGTAGACCATTTTCCTCACATATTGATAGTAATAACGACAATGACTCCCTTATAGACTCCGATGAACACAGGTAAGGGTGCCAAATTTCTTACATCTCTCTCTCTCTCTCTTTCAGTTTATAGGTATGGTTTGGTGATCATAACTAGAATGATGCAATATGGCAAAGATTTGCAGGAAATCGGTCGCTAGATCATGTTGAAGTTTTAAATAAGAGGCGGCGAAGGCAGGATCCCGCAGTGTGGATTTTTTTGTCACAGTGACACATCATCTGTGTCACAATATAACCATTGATTATATAGGTTAATAGATTGCTCAATGCCATACTATATTTTGGCAGATAGGATTTTACACGTTTCGGCAGATAGGTCTTACCCACCAAACCCCCAATACAGTTTGTGCGGGACGGCTTTAAAAGCAAAAAACATTTCACTATAGAACCTTTCTCAATAATCGAGAAAGCTTCAGATTGGATTCTGGAGGTCGATTCGGTCTCTAAACAGTATAAAGTTCCTGTAAGTCTCGGATGTACAGACCTCCGTTCAGATATAACTCTTTACTCTCTATCTTGGAAGATGGCCCTTATTGTATAATTAACTGTTCCATGGGAATCAAATATCTCAAAAGACCAAGTGAAATAAATACAAGTGAAATAAATACCATGATCTCTCAAATGCCGTCACCCGGAACGGCTTCACTGTTCACTTTCAGGAGGTGGAAGTTGGCACTCGTGGCCTGTCAGCCAAATTTCTGTTTCACGTCTTTAAAGATCTTGGTCTTTCCAGAAAAATAATCAACTTTTTCCTAGAAAAATTATCTAAAACTGCGATTTCTGCATTTTCAATGGCAGGCTTTAATGACAACTTGGGTTGTCGACTACAGCGGGCGAGCCCGTCACCTCAGGAAGTTTTAACGATTAGTCGTTCTATCTCACTGGAGTGAGCGCAGAAGACTTGAGGACAAAACAGTCCACTGTCTAGCTACGCACAAGCCCGTAAGAGGCCGACGCCTTAACTGCGAGATAGCCAGGAGTGTTATCTGACGGGCCTACACTCACGCCCTTACTTCCAATTGCGACCAGATTACTCCGGTCTCTCGATTAATTACGAGTTCGAGGTCGCCTACGCGATCCTCTCCCTTACGAAGCGGTGAAACGGTGTTTACCGAATCTATCGCGGACCATAGCGTCCTTTGCCCGGCTGTTCACCCAGGATTGGATGGCTGATGGTCGTTTCAAGAGCAGTCGCCGTAAGGTCCGCAACCACCCCCGCTCTATAGGAAACAGTACTGCTTCCAGACTCCCCCGACTGTTAGTCAGAGTGCACAGTCGATTGGCTTACGCCCCACGGTGCGCAGACCGTCCAGGAGCGCCAGAAGGTTGATTCCCAGGGGAAACTAACCATAAGACCAGAGTCCTACCCAGGCTTTCACTTCATGCGTGGAGGCCGTCGGATAGGTGTTGACCCGTGAGTGTGACCAACCCTGAACAGAATGGGTCTTCGTGGCCAACTCAGCAAGGGCCCATTAACTCCCAAGCTTTAATGACAGGCTTTTACCGCAGTGGAGGAAGAAATAGAGCCGATAATTGCATAAATACGGATATAATACGATAAACGCCGATCCGCGGGGTTGGCCACCCAGGGGTTAAGCATCAAAGCAAAGAATTTAAATGGTTCTTTTTTCTCTTGCAGATTGCTCGATGACGATACTCACAATCTACTGGACACTTCGCAGAATCATCGTAATATTCCTATGCCACATCAACTGGGACCAGCCTTCCATTCGGACACGTCTCGTATGTCACATATGCTAGCTCATAGGCCTAAACTCAATTCTTCAATGTTAGACTATGAACAGTTACTAAGGCAACAGAGGCATCAGACAGATTTAATTAGGTGAGCTTTTTTATTTTATTTAACCTCTCAGCTGTGGCGGGTCACATCTATAGACCCTAACTGTGGCAAGTAATTGGATAGGCGGGTGTGTTTGTTTACAACAGTGGTTTGCAAAGATCAAAAGCGAAAATACTAGATATTTTAACGGGTATGGGCCCTTGCGGGTCCATACTACAGGGTCCGCCATGTAACGTTTTTTTTTTCAACTAGTGCTTATTTCGTGTATGGCAACACTTACCTCATGTCTGATTTGACAGATAATTAGTTTTATCCTTCCGCTGAACGAATATGGTTGTGTATACGCTTGAACAACGCTGGGAAATCTTGCGACATTACTTTGAAAATCATGATAATGTTGCAGAATGTGTGCGAAAATTGCGTACGGATTTTGGAAGAAGAGAAGCACCGTCAGCTCCGTATGTTCGTTACCTTGTGAAAAAAGTGAAAGAAACTGGCATCCTCATCGATAAACCAACGCGTGAAAAGCCAAAAACAGTGCGTACACCCGAGAATATTGCTGCTGTGGCCGAAAGTGTGCGTGAATCGCCATCAACATCAGTTCACCGTCGTTCTCAACAATTGGACATTTCGCAGACATCATTGAGACGAATTTTGCGTAAAGACCTTGGTATGACGCCGTACAAAGTCCAATTGGTTCAGGAGTTGAAGCCAACTGACCATCCAATGCGTTTTCGCTTCGCTAAGTGGGCCTGCGATCGACTTGCAGAAGATGCGGATTTTGCCAAAAAAATCATCTTTTCAGATGAAGCTCATTTCCATCTTGGCGGGTATGTAAACAAGCAGAATTGTCGCATTTGGGGCACAGAAAACCCGCACGCATTCATTGAAAAGCCGGTGCACCCAAAACGAGTCACTGTTTGGTGCGGATTTTGGTCCAGAGGCATAATTGGGCCATTTTTCTTCGAAAATGAGCAAGGAGTGGCCGTTACCGTCAATGGCGATGGTTATCGGGCCATGTTGAACGAATTTTTGTTCACAGAAATTGAAGAGGAGGATATTGGCAATGTTTGGTTTCAACAGGACGGCGCTACGTGCCACACAGCCAACGCTATACTTGATGTTTTGCGCCCTGTTTTTGAAAATCGCATTATCAGCCGCAGAGCTGATGTCGTTTGGCCACCTCGGAGCTGCGATTTGACACCGTTGGACTACTTTTTGTGGGGTGCCGTCAAAGATAAGTGTTACGCCGACAAACCAGAGACAATTGACGCTTTAAAGGACAATATTCGTGAAGCCATTGGTGAAATACAGCTGCACACAATCGATAATGTACTTAAAAATTGGACACATCGTGTAGGCTACTGCATGGCCAGCCGAGGCAGCCATTTGAATGAAATTATTTTCCATCATTAACCGGAGGGATTGTACTTTCAAATAAAAAAAGAAATTTGAAAAAATATTCAGTAGTTTTTTTTTTATAGCATTTTCAAAAAAAAAAGTTATTTGGCGGACCCTTTAGTTATTAATTTATCGCACTTAGGATATTCCGTTCCCGCGATACTACACGCGGCGGGGCGCTGTGTCGTCGTTAGTGAAAGACAGTGTGTTCTCCGGCTAAAGATTTCATTACGATTGTTTGAGTGAACGCTGTGTTCGCTCCGCTTACATGTTATTTGCGTTGGCAACAATTATTGCTTGGGATGCGTGTGGCATCCATTACATCGTTGCGTGTGGCATCCATTCATCATCATCATCATCATCATTTATTCATTCCATAAAAGCATTTCACAATAATGAGGAACATGTCAAATTTTACAATCATAATTTACCGGATGATAGAACTGCTTTGATTAATTAAAAGAAAAAAAATAAATAATTGTAATCAGAGGTGATTACTTAAAAATAGTCAAATTTACAAAATAATCAATCATCAAACGATAAATAATAATCAATACAATAAAAAAAAAATCTGAAACATGCGTAACTAAAAACAATGTCAATAAAATCTAAAACTTACAGCGAAAGTATAGTCATTATATGGTTATTTATAATCAAGCAATTTTGGACGCAATATAAAAGTCGTCCAGTTTGTAAAGGGCATGTTTGACTAACTGATTTTTCAAGCAGATTTTATATGCTGCCATCTCAAGTCTTCTCGTCGATGACGGCAAAGCATTGAACAATTTAAAACTAATATATAAAAATATTTTTTGATATTTAGTCAAGCGTACTTTAGGCAATAATGCATTGTTTTTATATCGCTTATTATGGCTATGTTGAGTGGAGTGAAGCTCGCAATTTAAAAGATTCTCTTTGGCGTATAAAAGGCACTGATATATGTACATGGACGGATACCAGCTTTAATAAAAAACAATGGCGCAATGTGTTTCTCTGCTTACATCAGAAATTGTCCTAACGGCTTGCTTTTGTAGCACAAAAACGCAATGGATATCGGTTGCATTACCCTATAGTAGTATCGCATAAGACATCTTTGAATGGAAGCAGGAGTGATACACACTGATCGCTGCATGTTCGCCAGCCAGAAATGTCACCTTTCTTATAGCATAGACTTCGACTTCAAATACGATCTTCCAAGCAGAATGCATTGGCATCACCAGAGCAGCACAGGCAGTTGCAGCCAAATTCGTCTCCGACAGTGCCTCCGTGCTGCAAGCCATAGCAAAAAATACTATAACCTCTGTCCTTGTACTGGAATGCAACAATGCGCTTCAATCCATTGCAAGGTCAAATAGAGTGACCCTGCAATGGATTAAGGGGCACAGCGACTCACTGGGCAACGACGCGGCAGACGAACTGGCCAAAAGGGATTAAAGAAAATCGTATATGGACCGGAACCCTTGATGCCCATACCCCAGGCCCAAATATAAACATAGCTACGCAGGAACACCGACGAAACCCACCTTAAAGAATGAAAAAAAAACGCAGGATGCAGGCAAACAAAGAATGCGGTTCCGGAAGCGCCTAAAAAACTTGCCCGCAACCTCACCAGATTAAAAAGGGACAAAATCCGTAAAGCCATAGGTACTATGACAGGCCACTGTCCCCTAAACAAACACCTGTTTACCATAGGTGTGACTGACAGCCCTCTATGCAGAGGATGCATGGAGGAAGAAGAAACGCCACAGCATGTGCTCATGGAATGCAGGAGCGTGGCAGAGCAACGGGCAAGAATACTACAATCTCCAGCATCTGTCCCGGAGGCCTGTAGCAACCTAAACAGGCTGCTAACCTTCTGGGACAGCCTGGGTTGGCTGGAGTAACATAAATAGAAACATGAGCCACGCACAACTGCCCAATCAAGAGGCCAAGTGCGGGAAATAGCCCAGGAAAACTAACTAACTAACCATAGCATTGACTGCCGATGACAAAGTTGCACAAAAATTATTGATATGTTGATTCCAGTTTAAATTTTTATCTAAAGTGATCCTAAGAATTTAGTATTTCTGACAATACATCGTTGCGTGTGGCTACACTGATTTTCCAGAACTGGCGTGATTATTTGAATCTTGTCTCTGGAGTGACAGTTTGTTGTGGCGTAGTCTCCACAATATCAAACAACTGTATTGTTTACAGACTGCTTTAAATTTCAATCGAACGCAAGCAGACATTTTCCCCTCTAAGATCACAAGATCACAACTTCGTCCATCATGCACGGAGTCAGAGTTAACTGTGACGGAGGTCTGACCTCGACTGAGTCGGCCAATTTTCTTGACGGATCAGTACATATGTGAACACCTATCTCCAGGCGACGGTTTCCATCGAAACAGACGGTCCGTCATAGTGGGAACGGGCTCTTATGCAGCCAGTGTACAATTTAATAATAATAATAGTTGGTTTGAGAGCAACAACCTCACACTAAATGCATCTAATAATAATAAATACAAACGGAGCTGCCATGGAATTCACCGACCGGAGTCGGGCCCATCATAATACTATTTTTTTTACACTTCTGGGGGGTGAGCAGTGGATTCCGGACTTACGAACCGGCTGTGGTAGGTTTAGGACAGCTGTCTTGCCACATGTGAGCGTTCACCTTACCACCCATTCACTCCCCCTTCGAAGCCATAGAATTTGAGATGCGCAAATCGCAGTTTTAGATAATTTTTCTAAGGAAGAGTTGATTATTTTTCTGGAAAGGCCAAGATCTTTAAAGAGGTGAAATAGAGATTTAGCTGGCAGGCCACGAGCGCCAACTTCCACCGCGTGAAGGTGAACAGTGAAGCCGTTCCGGGTTACGGCATTTGCGAGATCATGGTATTTATTTAATTTGTACTCGTGGTCTTTTGGGATATTTGATTCCCATGGAACAGTTAATTCTACGATAAGAGCCACCTTCCGAGATAGAGAGTAAAGAGTTATATCTGGACGGAGGGCTGTGCATCCGAGACTTTCAGGGAATTTATACTGCTTAGAGACCGAATCAACCTCCAGAATCCAATCTGTAGCTTTCTCGATTATTGAGAAAGGTTTTGTAGTTAAATGTTTTTTGCCTTTAGAGCCATCCCGCACAAACTGTATTGGGGGTTTGGAGGATACTGTCAAACCCTTGTTGGCACGAGCCACTGAGAGACTAATTACCTCGCGAATAACAGCGAGAACTTTGTCATGGCGGTAAGTGTACCGTCCTTGATCTAAGGCCACCTTGCAGCCAGCTAGAATGTGTCTAGCTGTGCAAGGGGTATTGCTACAGAGGGGACAAGAACTATCCTCGGCAAAGCTCCAACGAGCGAGGTTACTGGGGTCTGGAAGTGTATGCTGAAAGGCATTCAAATAAAATTTCAGCATCTCTGGCGTCCAGTCATAGAGCATTACCTTCCAGTGCATTGGAGGCGGAATGCAAAAGTCCCCAATTGTTGTCCAATCATTCTGGCATTGAAGGCCAATAGCATGAGCCATACTCTTGCTGTCGTAATCTCCCCGCAAAAGAGACTTCTTCAAGTCCACGTCGCTCGTGGTTGTACTGCCATACCCCAGACCAGTGCCATTCTGGCTGATTCCAGTAAGGAACTTTTTGTGGAAGTCTACGCGGGCTTGTAGATCATTTGAATCACTACGGCCACTTATTACGTGCTTCGATATTGCCGGATCTTTGGAATTGCAGAGAATCGAATTTTTGGTTATTCTGGAGTTGGCGTAGAGCAGAGAGGGCAGTTTAAGCGCTAGCCCAAAATTTTGTTTGGACCTGAAGAGAGTCGAGGGGTCAGCTGGTTTGGCTAAGGACAGCCAGGATTTTAAACTAGCTGTCACCAGCGCATCTAGACGGGACAGTTGGGTTTTGGTAAAATCGTAAATAAGAAAGGGCCATGACAAATGTGACGTTAGATAATTGTCATAGATCCAGGCCTTACGAGGGCCAGAAATTAGCAAGGCATCTATTTTCGCCAGGCAACTTTTGAAATGCTCTATAACATGATCGCCCGAGACGTCTTTTCCCTGATGGGTGATTTTTCTGCCGAGGAATTTGAAATGATTGTTTGGGTCTATAAGGGAGATATTAGAGCCCTTATAGACCAATTTGGGGTCATAGGATGTAAATTTTGTGCCCATGCGGGCGAGTCCAAGGCAAAAACATTTGGAGGGCTTCACTTTTATACAGCCTGACCAGTCGCAGAAAAGCTCCACTTTCTGTAATAGCAGGGAAAGCTGCTTGGGGCTTCTGGTGATGAAAGTTAGGTCGTCGGCAAAAGCGAGGCACGACGAGGTGTATTGGCCGTCTGTTTTAAAACGGTAGCCCCACTTCCTGTCAAACTGGGTCAGGCTTTCCAGCAGTATATTAAAAACTATATTAAAAATCGTCGGGGAGAGGCAACAGCCCTGAAATAATCCAATTGAATATGGTATAGAGCGGGTAGTCCATTCTTGCGTTTTAACATGGAAAGTCAGACAGTTGTAGTAGGAGGCTACAATGTCACGCACGACTGGTGGGAAGTTGTACCAGCGGAGTGCAAAGTGGAGGAGACTGTGTCGGACTGACCCAAAGGCATTCTCTAGGTCGAGCCAGCATACATTGATTTGGCGTTCGTGCTGTCTCGCATCCTTGATGGCAGCAGCCAGGAGAGAATTGTGCTCGAGGCAGCCCGAGACGCCACGCATGAAGCCTTTTTGAACTGATACTCCAAGGTACTCATTCCGGTGCATGAATTCGCTCATCCTCGTGTGGACTATGCTAAAAAATATAAATAAATAAAATACAAACGAAGCTGCCATGGAATTCACCGACCAAAAATCGGGCCCATCATATATAATTATTACCCTTCTGGGAGGTGAACGGTGGATTCCGGACTAACGACCGGCTGTGGTAGGTTTAGGACAGCTGTCTTGCCACATGTGAGCGTTCACCTTACCACCCATTCACTCCCATTTCGAAGCCATAGAATTTGAGATGCAGAGATCGCAGTTTTAGATAATTTTTCTAGAAAGGAGTTGATTAATTTTCTGGAGAGGCCAAGATCTTTAAAAAGGTGAAACAAAGATTTAGCTGGCAGGCCACGAGCGCCTACTTCCACCGCGTGAAGGTGAACGGTGAAGCCGTTCCGGGTGACGGCATTTGCGAGGTCATGGTATTTATTTCATTTGTACTCGTGGTCTTTTGGGATATTTTCATGCATTTTACAAATCATCGAAATCGGAATAAAGGTTCGCCAATAATACTTTTAATAAATAACACTGCCATACTAGATTTTTAGGTGTTCATGTCAACGAACTTTTAAAATGGAACTTTCACTGTTATAACCTCTAATTACTAATTTACACCAAAACCCAAAAGAATGAAAGAAAAAAGACGCCACCTTACTTTTAAAGGAAAAGAAGGAAACTTATTAAAAAAAAAAGATACCCGAAAGAAATTTCAAAAAAATAAGTTAACCTAAAAAAAAAACGATCTTAGAGGGTGGGCTATATTGATCGGCACTGAATTTGGCCAACAGAAAACCCTTTTCCTCAGACACACAAAAGACTAAAGCACAAAAAGAAACACAAGGTTATGAAAAGTATTCGTGTTTATTCGCCCGCAGGCACCCTTTCTTCAATTTCCGCTTATCGGCGCGTCACATGTGCTCAGCCAAATAAAATGGCTAATTCAGGATATGAAGGCAAATTCCCTGACGTGGAGGCAAGTCCCGTCACATTTAGCGACGATTTCGTCACTTAATTAGCAGCAATTAAAATACGCATGTGTCAGAAGTTCATAGGTGCCGCAAGCTGCGATCAATAGAAAAATCCGTTAAAATCGCGAGGATCCTACTTGAAAAGCTACCCAAAAGGAAATTAAATGCTTACCAGATAAGTCACACACACTTCACATAACAAATTTTACCGCCAGGCGGTCACTCTCCGGCTTTTTCCCTACGGCGGTCGCCAATTCTCACAGCCGAACCTATGCGTCTGTGTCCCAGCCATGTTGAATCGAAATAGAACGATTGCGAGGCGGAAGTCGCCCATAACAGATAGGGCTAGACCAGCACAACTGCAATTAATCGCCAGAATTAATTAAAATTATGACTGCACAGCTCTATCTGTCAAAATTTGATATTTACGAAATTTCGTAAACATGGTTCTTTTAATTGTCATAATATGGGAGAAATTCATGAAAACAGCGAAAACCAACAGGAAACATAACTAAACACGGGGAAAACATGGAAAAACAGGTGCAGCGAACATAATCTGCACAAAGGCGCGAAAACAAAACAACAAAATATGCAGTTTTTGTTACGCTGTGAAAACCTCGAAAGTAGGCTAAGTCGGGCATGTTATGCTTTAAGTATTGTAAGAAGGTCATTTGATGAATTGCAAACAATAAATGTTTATTTCAGCTATATTGAAGCTATCCTAAGTTATGCCATTACAATCCGGGGAAATTGTTATGCTTGTCATAGGAAACCCATATTTATACTCCAAAAGAGAGCAGTGCGAATAATTGCAAAGGTGAAAAGGGAAGAGTCGTGTCGACCCATTTTTAAAAGGCTAAGAATCCTCACCTTAACCTCACTCTATCTCTTTAAGTTACTGGCTGAGTTTTTTAAGAATAAAGACACACATTATAAAAAGTTTTCAGATACACATACTAAAAATACGAGAAATAAACTAGCCCCTCGAGCGCTGACGTTTGAATTGTAGTTTCTCTTAGAGAACGCGAAGAAGAAGAAGATTACATCACAACAAAAATATAGCGTTTCAGGAAAACGACGATTACTCCGAAACTACTATACGGATCGTATAAAGAAGACCTGTTTTATGATCCTGTTGAAATTTGCTATTAGATACGTGTAACGTCGTTTTGTAAAGCAATAAGCATTATTCAGAATTATCTGACATTAACAGATAGAATTATTAACATTTCTATGTTTTTTTCTGGAAATAAATCACCCTATGCAAGAAATTGTGAATACTTCCTACTAATATTATAAATGCGAAAGTTTGTATGTATGTATGGATGTTTGTTACTCTTTCACGCAAAAACCACTGAATGGATTTTGATGAAACTTTACAATAACATAGCTTACACATCAGAATAACACAGGCTATAATTTATAAAGATATATGGTTTTCTATCATCATTATCACAATTTTCCATCACCACGCGGGTGAAACCGCTGGGCGCAGCTAGTTTATAATAATTATAATATGCTTCATTCAATCTATGACTTCGTTTTACTTATACCCATACAAAAATAAAAAAATATTCGGTGTTGAAAATCAACATGAATATTGAAATTTTTGGTTTGGTTTGGCTCAATCATAGACTAAAAAATGGCGACTGTATGAAAAATAATGAACCAACTAGTTAACGACAGAGAATCTTCTCCTTTTTTCGTACATACCACAGGCCGTATGATTTATGTGAGGTATCAAGGGTAAATAATTGGAAAACATCGGCGCCGATCTCGGCTGGGACAGATGTCCCCTTTGCCGCTCTACAATAATTTCAATTGTGGGACAATTGTCCCGTTTGCTGCTCAAGGGGTTAAAAATGATTTTGATGTCCTAAAAGCAATAATGAAGTAACTGTATGTAACGTGGTGATAAATTTAAATATTATAAAAACGGACTAATAGAGTGTAATTTAAATGTACCTAGATATTAAGTTTCTACAATCTGTTAGGATTTTTTTTTGGAAATAAATTGAAATTGAAAATTGAAAATGATGACCTCTTTCTTTCAGTCAACAACAGCAACAGAAATCTCAACCATCTGATACCCACTTAGTGCACTCTCACAATCCAACGACAGATGTTATGCAGAATTTCTTCACACAATTTACTATAGGGCAGCAGATGAAACAGCAAAATGTCAACAGTCCGCCACACATGCCAGCCGTACAGGTGAGATAATTTTTATTATTTATTTATTGGGTCGGTCAAAAAGTCATTGCCTTGCCTTGCCTTTCAAAAAGTCTCGGGCGATCATGTTATAGAGCATTTCAAAAGTTGCCTGGCGAAAATAGATGCCTTGCTAATTTCTGGCCCTCGGTAAGGCCTGGATCTATGACAATTATCTAACGTCACATTTGTCATGGCCCTTTTTTATTTACGATTTTACCAAAACCCAACTGTCCCGTCTAGATGCGCTGGTGACAGCTAGTTTAAAATCCTGGCTGTCCTTAGCCAAACCAGCTGACCCCTCGACTCTCTTCAGGTCCAACCAAATTTTGGGCTAGCGCTTAAACTGCCCTCTCTGCTCTACGCCAACTCCAGAATAACCAAAAATTCGATTCTGTGCAATTCCAAAGATCCGGCAATATCGAAGCACGTAATAAGTGGCCGTAGTGATTCAAATGATCTATAAGCCCGCGTAGACTTCCACAAAAAGTTCCTTACTGGAATCAGCCAGAATGGCACTGGTCTGGGGTATGGCAGTACAACCACGAGCGACGTGGACTTGAAGAAGTCTCTTTTGCGGGGAGATTACGACAGCAAGAGTATGGCTCATGCTATTGGCCTTCGATGCCAGAATGATTGGACAACAATTGGGGACTTTTGCATTCCGCCTCCAATGCACTGGAAGGTAATGCTCTATGACTGGACGCCAGAGATGCTGAAATTTTATGACAAAGTCATAATGCCATGACAAAGTTCTCGCTGTTATTCGCTAGGTAATTAGTCTCTCAGTGGCTCGTGCCAACAAGGGTTTGACAGTATCCTCCAAACCCCCAATACAGTTTGTGCGGGATGGCTCTAAAGGCAAAAAACATTTAACTACAAAACCACTCAATAATCGAGAAAGCTACAGATTGGATTCTGGAGGTTGATTCGGTCTCTAAGCAGTATAAATTCCCTAAAAGTCTCGGATGCACAGCCCTCCGTCCAGATATAACTCTTTACTCTCTATCTCGGAAGGTGGCTCTTATTGTAGAATTAACTGTTCCATGGGAATCAAATATCCCAAAAGACCACGAGTACAAATTAAATAAATACCATGATCTTGCAAATGCCGTAACCCGGAACGGCTTCACTGTTCACCTTCACGCGGTGGAAGTTGGCGCTCGTGGCCTGCCAGCTAAATCTCTATTTCACCTCTTTAAAGATCTTGGCCTTTCCAGAAAAATAATCAACTCTTTCTTAGAAAAATTATCTAAAACTGCGATTTGCTCATCTCAAATTCTATGGCTTCGAAGGGGGAGTGAATGGGTGGCAAGGTGAACGCTCACATGTGGCAAGACAGCTGTCCTAAACCTACCACAGCCGGTTCGTAAGTCCGGAATCCACTGCTCACCCCCCAGAAGTGTAAAAAATAGTATTATGATGGGCCCGACTCCTCGGTGAATTCCATGGCAGCTCCGTTTGTATTTATTTATCTATGTAAATGAAAGCTGATTTTTTAATTACAAGCAAAAACTTTAATAAACAATATATTGTCCATTTGGTTCGGGAGCTAATGGGCCCTTGCTGAGTTGGCCACGAAGACCCATTCTGTTCAGGGTTGGTCACACTCACGGGTCAACACCCATCCGGCGGCCTCCACGCATGAAGTGCGAGCCCGGGCAGTCCTGGACGGTCCTTCTGGCGCTCCTGGACGGTCTGCGCACCGTGCGGTGCGCATCGATTGTGCACTCTGACTAACAGTCGGCGGAGTCTGGAAGCAGTACTGTTTCCTATAGAGCGGGGGTGGTTGCGGACCTTACGGCGACTGCTCTTGAAATGACCATCGGCTACCCGATCCTGAAAGGATGCCGTGGTCCGCGATACATTCGGTTTACACCGTTTCATCGCTTCGTAAGGGAGAGGACCGCGCAAGCGACCTCAAACTCGTAACCAATCGATAGACCGAAGTAATCTGGTAAGGCCGTGAGTGTAAGCCCGCTGGGTAACATACCTGGTTATCTCGCGGATAAGGCGTTGGCCTCTTACGGGCATGTGGCGGAGCTTGACGGTGGACTGTTTTGTCCAAGTCTTCTGCGCTCACTTCACTGGAGATAGAACAAACAATCGTCAAAACTTCCTGAGGTGTGTCTCCCGAGAGGTGAGCGGAGACGACTTGGGACGAAAACAGTCCACTGTCTAGTTACGCCACTCGCCCGTCAGGCCAACGCCTTACGGTGAGGCACCGGGAAAGGCCTCGCCCCCTGACTGCCAGTTTGGAAGCATATCTTCTCGAATTAACCTTCAGGATACCTCCTGACCCCTTAAAGGATCGAGGTTGCTTGTGCGGTCCTCTCCCTTATGAAGCGGTGATACCTTTGCGTCCGCAACACGGCATCATTTGCCCGGCTGTTCACCCGAGATCGGGTGGCTGAATGGTCTTTTCAAGAGCAGTTGCCGTAAGGTTAACAACTACTCCCGCTCTATAGAAAACATTACTGTTTCCTGACTCCCCCGGCTGTTAGTCGGAACGCACAATCGATTGGCTGACGCCGCACAATGTGCAAACCGTCCAGGAGCGCCCGAAGGTTGACTCCTATGGCAGACTGGCCCGCAGGCCAGCGTCCTAATCTGGCTCATTGATCGTGTGCGTTTGACCGACCCTATATAACTGGGTCTTAGTGGCCAATCTGCAACAAGGCCCATTAGCTCCGGCCCTTTTGTCTGCTTACAGTTCCTTGTCCTGTCCTGTGTTTTCTATACACCCTAATATCTTTCAGCAAATAATTTTCTCTGACCTCACTTTATTACATGACTGCCCAACAATGAAGGAGTGTAATGTGTTCAGGGTTCATATATGTATGTTTTCCGTTTCTTTATTCCACCATAACTTCCGAACGCTTGAGCCGATTTAGAAGTGTGTGTTATTGTTAGAATCTTTATGTCATCCTAAGTGTCATAGGTACCTTAACTGTAAAATATCAAGTACCCACTTGTCTAAATGTACAAATGTCCAAATATCAATAAATAAACAAATATATCGTGTATAGTGTCAAATTAAAGGTCTCATTGAGTACGTTCCAGCAATATACATGTATCTATATGGATAAATACATAAACCACAAATATTTCATAATAAAACTAATAAAAATAAATTTTAAATACAGTAGTTGTATTTCTGTTACGGCAGTCATGTTTTTTTATTCTTTTTAACCCGTTGAGTATGAGTCAACCAAATCTGGTCGCGAAACAATTATCCGTTGAGTACGAGTCGACCAAATCTGGTCGTGCGTTTTTTTCACTTCTTTGACGTTCTCATATTTATTCATAATTATCTAATTGTTTTACAAAATGATATTTCAATATTCTATATTCGAAATTTCAATGCAATCATTGTGCAGTTGTTCTTTTTATGATTGGTGTAGTAGTTTCGTAGTTATAGTACTTTAAGGTCGATGTCGCCGAAAATCCTGCAAAAGAGACAGATGCATCCATGAAAATACTCATTTACTCCAAGGGTTAATATATTTACTTGTTTTATTTTTGTGTTTTTTTTTTTTAATTTTAATAATATGCTAGTTTATAGGAGTTCCTACACTTGCTAGAGTCGAATCTTCTCGGGTGAACCTTTTCTTGCAGTCGCCTCATAAAGTCCAAGATATATTGTTTGTATGAGAATATTTTTTTAACCGTTTTTTTACATATTTTGTTTTGCAGAATTCATTGCCACCGTTGCCAACAGATGTTCCGACACACGCTTTTATTGAATCGCAACACCTACAGAGGCGATACGGTCAAGGTCACGGTCACAGTCAAGGTCACGTTCACAACACCCTGAACAACGGTCACATCCCAATGCCACAGCAGCAGCAGATGAACCACTCACAGCCTCAGTTAACGCAGCTTAGCCAGATTGAACAGATGAATCAACTCAATCACATCAATCAATTGAATCAAATGAATCAGTTGAGACAGATGATGGGACTTCAAATGGGTAATTCACAAGGTAAGCAGGATCTTTCGAGGTGTCATCTATAACAGCGAACTCGTCACCCTAGGAGGTTATAACGATATACAATCATTCTTTTAACGATGACTTTTTTCCTATGTAAGCTATATAAATCCTGAAAAAAAATTTATACGTGTGGCACTCGGGGACTGCCGCGGTAAAGCTATTGCATAGCATTTTTAACAACTTATGTAATTATAATTATTTATTTATTTTATTTTTTCTGATATCAGATAACTGCGCTCTATCGGAAAACGTTGAAATTATTCCGAATTATTTGCGGCTGCGGTAGCAAATGATTCGGAATAATTTAAACGTCTTCCGATAGAGCACCGCGCACGAATTTTTTACTCGATAAAGCAAAAAAACGGATTATTCGAAAAAATTCGTAGATAAAAAGATAGATAGATAATTAAATTATCTTTAAAATGGTGCAGGTTTCATAATAATACGCCAGATAGTATTCGCGTAGTAGTCATTTTTGTGTTCGGTTAGACCTAATTTCACAAATTAATTACACTATGTAATATAAACAAAATCTAAAATATTCAAAGCTAAGAATATTAGGAAAATCTTCTTGTTTAACATATATTTTTTTCGAATCGTAAGCAGTACTCGTTTAGACGTAATTATCAGTTTAAAATAATTAATTTTCATTAAGAAATTTCTTCATTCGGTCGCCGCGCTGGCCTAGGCCCGCGATAAAAGCTATGCAATAGCTTAAAAATTAACTGTTTGGAACAAGGTCTGGCAAGTACGGTGGGTGACCAAGAGTCTCCAGCCACAACTCCTTCAACTTTGCGAATGTTTGCAGTGAAATCTGTGGTTATACGTTGTCATGCAGAAGCAGTGGCGATGAGAGATTGACCAGGCTCGGTTATTTAATCGCGAGCTTCCTTATTATTGTTTGCAGTTTTTAACAGTACACATTTATGGTAACTGTATAGCCAGACTGCATGAAGCTGTAACAGAAAACACTGGCACAGGATCTCATATTTGAGAACAATGCAAATTTTCAACATTACCATGGTTGCACAAACGAAAATATTTGAGCAAAAAATAAAACAACAGCTGATTCTTAAAAAAGAATAACACAGTCTTGAATTAAAATTTATTTGAATTTGAAATTCCAACACTAACCCAAGTTATCCAAGTTTAAAGTGGCCAGTGTGGAAAACAGCAATTACGAGGTGTATTCAGAAAATACCGGGAATTTTTAAATTTTGCAGGTTTGGAGAGTTCGAGTTCGATTGCCATATTTTTTTTAAAATGTTGGTATACATGCCCCTGAAGTATGATAAAATTTTCAGCTGTATTCACTATTTAATGATATTGTTCTCCTCATCGTTATCCGACTACGGCGTTTCTTGGTTGACAGGACTTCTTCGAAGATGCGCGCGGAAATGACTCGTGAATCCCAGTTTGTTTTTAAATGTCCAATTACAACGACTACAGTAGAGTTCACCGCAGTTGTTGTAAGTGTATGTGTAAGTGGGCTTCGGACGAGTTTTGCGCTGTTGGCGGTTTGAGTCGAGGTTTTCAAGCCGGGCTTCTGCAAACTCTTTAACTTTTGTAATCACCGTGGAAGTTGGCGCTCGTTGCCTGCCAGCTAAATCTCTATTTCACCTCTTTAAAGATCTTGGTATTTCCAGATAAATAATCAACTCTTTTTTAGGAAAAATATCTAAAACCGCAATTTGCGCATCTCAAATTCTATGGCTTCGAAGGGGGATTGAATGGGTGGTAAGATTAACGCTCACATGTGGCAAGACAGCTGTCCTAAACCTACCACAGCCGGTCGTTAGTCCGGAATCCACTGCTCAACCCCCAGAAGTGTAAAAAATAGTATTATGATGGGCCCGACTCCGGTCGGTGAATTCCATGGCAGCTCCGTTTGTATTTTATTTTATTTATAATCGTCCCAGTGGAGGCGTTCTGGCTCGCCAAGATCAAAATCGGTGAGCTCGTAAAACACGTTTAACCGTAGCGGCTGCCACAGACAAAGTAAATAATAAATAGAGCTGAAAATTTTATCATACTTCAGGGGCATGTATACCAATATAATAAAAAAAAAATAATACGTGTGGCACTCGGGGACTGCCGCGGTAAAGCTATTGCATAGCATTTTTAACAACTTTTTTTCTGATATCAGATAACTGCGCTCTATTGGAAAACGTTGAAATTATTCCGAATCATTTGCGGCTACGGAAGCAAATGATTCGCAATAATTGAACCGCCTTCCGATAGAGCGCCGCGCACGAATTTTTTATTCGATAAAGGAAAAAAAACGGATTATTCGAAAAAAATCGTAGATAAAAAGATAGATAATTAAATTATCTTTGAAATGCTGCAGGTTTCATAATAATACGAAAGATAGTATTTGCGTAGTAGTCGTTTTTGTGTTCGGTTAGACCTAATTTCACAAATTAATTACACTATGTAATATAAACAAAATCTAAAATATTCAAAGCTAAGAATATTAGGAAAATGTTCTTCTTTAAGATATATTTATTTCGAATCGTAAGCAGTACTCGTTTAGACGTAATTATCAGTTTAAAATCATTAATTTTCGTTAAGAAATTTCTTCATTCGGTCGCCGTGCTTGCCTAGGCCCGCGATAAAAGCTATGCAATAGCTTAAAAACAAAATTGGCAATCGGACTCTCCAAACCTGTAAAATTTAAAAATTGCCGTTATTTTCTGAACACACCGTACATAGGTATGTACTCAATATTATTACGCTTCTGGGGGAGGACAGTGAACCCCTGACTAACGATCGGCTGTGGCCTGTATGGACACTTGAAGTGCTGATTGTGATGCTTTTTATTAAACTTCTTCTCTTTTCTGCCCGCAGGTCAAATCCCAAACCTCTCTAGTTTATCTACTTTAACGGCTCAGATGTCCAATCTCACTACGCAAATGGCGAATATGTCTAGTATGTCACAGCAGAGGCCGGATAGTTTGCAATTGGATGACGACTTGGATTTTGATCCATTCAAGGAGACACAGAAAGCTTTCGCCGATCTAATGGAAAACGACATCCCGCATCGGGGTCCGGTTAATCTTCAGCAGCATTCTGGAGTGCAGCAGAACGGAATTAGCAGTTTTAAGTGAGTCTCATCTTTTATTTTTATCGTTGATAACACATTCACTGCGTCATGGGGATATAACGCTGCACTCCGGCCTCCACGCATGAAGTGCGAGCCTGGGTAGGACCCTGACCTTATGGTTAGTTCCCCTGGGAATCAACCTTCTGGCTCTCCTGGACGGTCTGCGCACCGTGCGGCGTAAGCCAATCGACTTCGGTCCAGCAACATCGGTCCCCTCCAAACGTTTATTTTCAAAGACAGGCAGTACAACAACAAAAACATGAATCTGATTAGCGCCAAAACGGCTATTTTTAAGTGATTGCAGTGCAGAAACTTCTATTTTTTAATGGAGAAGAATGGAAAATTTAATAATGTTAAAAAAATTATTAATAAACGTTGATTTGTCAATTTATAATTATTTTTTATTATTTTATTGTTGTAAGTACCTACCATTTGCTTGACAAATTTGTGTGCGCATGTATAGTCCATTCCACAAATCCACAATAATAAAACCACACACAAAAAGTTCATAAGAAAGTATCGATACTTTGGGGTATCGATACTTTCGTGTCAATACTTTTACGAATACAATACTTTGTTTTCGATACTAATGATTACAGTATCGATACTTTTTATTCGATACCGTGTCCCTAGAATGGACTCACAGGGACCTGTACTAAGTAGGAATGGCGATGTGTTCCTTTACTCCAACTCTGAGGCAGAGCTGCAACAGCAATCTCCTTACTTTTGGGTCTCTCAATGCATGTCTAATTTATTTAAAAATGCAAGTTATATAAAAACAGTTTAGTTACATTAACCCTTTAGTTTTTGAAGTAAAAACTCGGCCCTACCTTTCACACGCGAAACGTCGAGCGTGAAATCGACGCGAATCGACGGCCTTGAGAAAAACGACCATAAGTTATAAACCACTAAACGGATCATAAAAAGAAGAACTGTAAAATAATTGCATTGAAATTTGAAATAAAATAAATACAAACGGAGCTGCCATGGAATTCACCGACCGGAGTCGGGCCCATCATAATACAATTTTTTTTTTTACACTTCTGGGGGGTGAGCAGTGGATTCCGGACTTACGAACCGGCTGTGGTAGGTTTAGGACAGCTGTCTTGCCACATGTGAGCGTTCACCTTACCACCCATTCACTCCCCCTTCGAAGCCATAGAATTTGAGATGCGCAAATCGCAGTTTTAGATAATTTTTCTAAGAAAGAGTTGATTATTTTTCTGGAAAGGCCAAGATCTTTAAAGAGGTGAAATAGAGATTTAGCTGGCAGGCCACGAGCGCCAACTTCCACCGCGTGAAGGTGAACAGTGAAGCCGTTCCGGGTTACGGCATTTGCCAGATCATGGTATTTATTTAATTTGTACTCGTGGTCTTTTGGGATATTTGATTCCCATGGAACAGTTAATTCTACAATAAGAGCCACCTTCCGAGATAGAGAGTAAAGAGTTATATCTGGACGGAGTGCTGTGCATCCGAGACTTTCAGGGAATTTATACTGCTTAGAGACCGAATCAACCTCCAGAATCCAATCTGTAGCTTTCTCGATTATCGAGAAAGGTTTTGTAGTTAAATGTTTTTTGCCTTTAGAGCCATCCCGCACAAACTGTATTGGGGGTTTGGAGGATACTGTCAAACCCTTGTTGGCACGAGCCACTGAGAGACTAATTACCTCGCGAATAACAGCGAGAACTTTGTCATGGCGGTAAGTGTACCGTCCTTGATCTAAGGCCACCTTGCAGCCAGCTAGAATGTGTCTAGCTGTGCAAGGGGTATTGCTACAGAGGGGACAAGAACTATCCTCGGCAAAGCTCCAACGAGCGAGGTTACTGGGGTCTGGAAGTGTATGCTGAAAGGCATTCAAATAAAATTTCAGCATCTCTGGCGTCCAGTCATAGAGCATTACCTTCCAGTGCATTGGAGGCGGAATGCAAAAGTCCCCAATTGTTGTCCAATCATTCTGGCATTGAAGGCCAATAGCATGAGCCATACTCTTGCTGTCATAATCTCCCCGCAAAAGAGACTTCTTCAAGTCCACGTCGCTCGTGGTTGTACTGCCATACCCCAGACCAGTGCCATTCTGCCTGATTCCAGTAAGGAACTTTTTGTGGAAGTCTACGCGGGCTTGTAGTTCATTTGAATCACTACGGCCACTTATTACGTGCTTCGATATTGCCGGATCTTTGGAATTGCACAGAATCGAATTTTTGGTTATGTAGAAGATGCATTATTGGATTTATCCTGGTTTTCTGAGAAAACATAACCTTATCTCGTAAAACAATTGAGATAATAATGAATAAATATATTTGTGACCACTTACGGTCTTTTTTTATATGAAATTCTTTTATAATAACTTTACCACATCACACTTCTTAGAAAATCACACCAGAACTTTCAGCTTTGTCTGATACTACAGAAAAATCTAAACTTTTGAGAGTTAGCGACCGAAACTTGGTAATAAACTTTGAAGGCTCATAACACAAAAGTGGTTTTAAGTTTTTCAAATATATTGTCTCATTATATGCTTATTATATGTCCCAATAACTAATTATTATACTCCAAAGAGTCACATTTCATAGAAAAACTATAGAAAATCACACTCAAAATATGGTAATACTACCATACAAATTACAAAAACAATTCCAATACGCGGGTGGTATTATGAAACAACTTCTAATGAGCAAATAACAACTAATTCTGTGATTATATACGATGTAAATGAAATAATAACTATTTTATAAGCGAATTAAACCAATATTACGTCATATTTCGCGATATTTCGGCCGTTTTACAACAAAAAAAATACGGCCATTTTCTGCCACGCATATATTTGGCCGAAGCATTTTGCTTAAAAATACGTGAAAAAAAGCAGATCGACTATCTCAAATCACTAATGCTCATTCATAAACTCTTTTAGAATGCAAATTACTCACGTTTCTGCAGTAAATCGCACTATAACACTTGAAAATCACAATTTTCGTCACTACGCCGGGGCACAAAATCGGTCGACGCGAAATGACAACCGTCACGACAGCGGCAAGGCCGAGACTGAT
This sequence comes from Micropterix aruncella, assembly GCA_944548615.1. Lineage (NCBI taxonomy): Eukaryota > Metazoa > Arthropoda > Insecta > Lepidoptera > Micropterigidae > Micropterix > Micropterix aruncella. The sequence goes on from OX155976.1 coordinate 16,436,315, forward strand.
TTTTAATAAATAAATTACTGGCCTGCGTGATCAGCGGACGAAAAATATCAGTAGTGTTGTGTCATTAGGCCATAATGTAGCGCTCTCGGAAGCGCATAGAACCGTGTTTCGATTTTTAAATGGCATTTTTCGCAGCGCTGAGCGCCGCGACCCGTTCCGGTCGTTCCTTAGTTGGCGGTTGGTAAGCATGCGTCCCGAGCCGGTCACTGCAAATCAGAGGGGTTAACCCCCTTCAGTAATCATTAAATAAAAAGAAATGGAAAAAAATCATTTTTTTTATGAATGAATTTTATTTAATGAACATATATATCCTTCATAAAAGCTATTTCAGGCCCAAAATGGGATTGAAAGTTGATATTATGGTGCATAGTGTGGGTTTAAAAAGAAAGGAAATTCATAAAAAAATATAAATTTTTATTCTTCATCATTAATAATATGCCTTAAACTATGTCTTATGCAAACAACCAATTAAAAAAATATAAATATATAAGAAAAACATCATCAAAATTGTTCGTTGGTGTGGTAAATTCTATAACGAATGTTCAAAACACAAAACCTCACTGATCAAAACACTGAGCAGTACTAACATCGCGTGATGTCACCCGATTTGTAGAGATTGCGATCGTAGCTGTCTTTTGTCTCGCTTCCACATACCATGAATCGTATTTATTTTCGCCCGAAACATTCAGGAGTAATCTTTTCTGTAGTTAAAGCCTGCCCGAGTTATCTCGGGTGTGTTAATTTTTGCACCCGCCCGAGTATACTCGGGCGTAGTCCTTAAGTGGTTAAACTGTTCCACTGGTCCACAACCCGGTTGGATACATATCCTTTTCTGGAATTGGTGTAGAATTGGGTTGTTTTCCGGATAGTAAATATTGTTGTTTTTGCAGTCCTCCAATGGCTAGGAATCCACAGACAGCCATGGCGCCTCCTCCAGGCTTCCATTCTCACATGAACGCATTTGGGCTCGGCGTACCGAGACCACAGGCTGCCCAACCGCATCAAAACAATCTACCGCACACCGATTGGACCCAGATGGACCCGGCGATAGTTAGCACCAGCGTTTCACAGTCACAGGTAAATATAAATATATTATTCTATGCAGATAAAGTTAGTTATATTAGAAAGTTAGAATCTCCCTACGACCCAAATGACACCATTTCAGTGACATTGGTGACATACCTTTGTGGGGGACGCTTTAACTCTGTAAAGTGTGCGTTGAGGTCATGCACTCGCGCCGCCGCAAAAACTAAAAACCTCACAGTCAACAGTCAATAGTCTTTTATTTAACCGAAATTGCAAATACAGTTCAATATCGTAATAATAAACGTTTAAAACAACAAATAATCAATAATAAACAACTGAGAATATATATTGATGCCATAATATTATACGTTGATGCCATATATTATACGTTGATGCCATAGTAGTATATATTTTATTTGAATGCCTCTCAGCATACACTTCCAGACCCCAGTAACCTCGCTCGTTGGAGCTATGCCGAGGATAGTTCTTGTCCCCTTTGTAGCAATACCCCTTGCACAGCTAGACATATTCTAGCTGACTGCAAGGTGGCCTTAGATCAAGGACGGTACACTTACCGCCATGACAAAGTTCTCGCTATTATTCGCGAGTTAATTAGCCTCTCAGTGGCTCATGCCAACAAGGGTTTGACAGTATCCTCCAAACCCCCAATACAGTTTGTGCGGGATGCCTCTAAAGGCAAAAAACATTTAACTACAGAACCTTTCTCAATAATTGAGAAAGCTTCAGATTGGTTTCTGGAGGTTGATTCGGTCTCTAAGCAGTATAAATTCCCTGAAAGTCTCGGATGCACAGCCCTCCGTCCAGATATAACTCTTTAGTCTCTATCTCGGAAGGTGGCCCTTATTGTAGAATTAACTGTTCCATGGGAATCAAATATCCCAAAAGACCACGAGTACAAATTAAATAAATACCATGATCTCGCAAACGCCGTAACCCGGAACGGCTTCACTGTTCACCTTCACGCGGTGGAAGTTGGCGCTCGTGGCCTGCCAGCTAAATCTCTATTTCACCTCTTTAAAGATCTTGGGCCTTTCCAGAAAAATAACCAACTCTTTCCTAGAAAAATTATCTAAAACCGCGATTTGCGCATCTCAAATTCTATGGCTTCGAAGAGGGGGTGAATGGGTGGTAAGGTGGACGCTCACATGTGGCAAGACAGCTGTCCTAAACCTACCACAGCCGGTCGTTAGTCCGGAATCCACTGCTCACCCCCAGAAGTGTAAAAAATAGTATTATGATGGGCCTGACTCCGGTCGGTGAATCCATGGCAGCTCCGTTTGTATTTTATTTTTTATTTATTGTATTTCTTTGTGTGTCCCTCCGTACACCGGCTTACATCCTCATCGCCTGCTTTTGGAGGACAAATGCTTGGTTACTGCGCGTGGCATTCCCCCAAACAGGGATCGCGTATGACAGCCTAGAGTGGAAACATGTGTGATACACGCTCAAATCTCACTCTCCCCACTGAGAAATTTAATTCTTCGGATAGCAAATATCGCAGACTATACACTTTTACATAAATAACACAGACCTGCGATAAAAAATAAAAGGGAATTGATAGCTGAACTATATGTATTTTGTGGTGCTGAAATAAAAAAAAAAATATATCTTGTCTCATTCTCTCGAGAGGGACTCTGTTTATATCTCTTCAACCCGGAAGTTCGTAGTACGATGAAAGACTTGGAAATTTTGAAGTTTGTCTCAATTTTTCTTTCATGTGTAGTGTCGTGCCTACACTGATATAGTGACAAGTGGAAACTTTATCACAGAAACAATTTTAACGGTTGCTTTTCTCTGTGCGTTTTGTGAAACATAACTTCGAGTTTGAGATATTTTAAAAATTTGCCGAGTAAGAGCCCGTTCACACAGGTCCATTTTATCAGATACGTTTTTTTTTCATTGATAGCGTATGTAATTGTATGAGTGAGTTCACACACACGACAGTATTCTGGATCCAGTAAAATATACCGATCTGACATAATATGCCATTCTGTTTTGTCAACAGAAACTGGATGCATGAACAGTAAAAAAATCGGATCCGTACTTAAATATGTATGTAGAAGTATGGATGCCTTCACACATGACACAATATGTTATTTTTGCTGTATACTGTATCTTGTATGGCGGTTGGTTAGTTATTTTTGCTTGTAGAATTTCGGGGGTATACTGATCGGCCGAGAAAGAAACCGACAGAATCTGCTGTGTAAACCTGCTGTGTGTGAACCTGCTGTGCTGTGAATCTGCTGTGTGAAGTCCAGTAGCGATGGATCCGTTAAAAACGGTCCTGTAAATATGGAGCCTGTGTGAATGGGGTCTTAGTCTTAAATACGATGCCCTAGGCAACTTAAATACGATATTCCAAGCAGAATACATTGGCATCACCAGAGCAGCACAGGCAGTTGCAGCCAAAGATGTCGGAGACCTAAGTTTGAAATTTGTCTCCGACAGTGCCTCCGTGCTACAAGCGCTAGGAAAAAATACTATAACCTCTGTCCTTGTACTGGAATGCCACAATGCGCTTCAATCCATTGCAAGGTCAAAAAAAAAGTGACCCTGCAATGGATTAAAGGGCACAGCGACTCACTGGGCAATGACGCGGCAGATGAACTGGCCAGAAGGGGATCAAAGAAAATAGTATATGGACCGGAACCCTCGATGCCCATACCCTAGGCCCAAATAAAAACATGGCTATGCAGGAACACCGATGAAACCCACCTTACAGTATGGAAAAAAACACAGGATGCAGGCAAACAAAGAACGCGGTTCCGGAAGCGTCTAAAAAACTTGCCCGCAACCTCACCAGATTAAAAAGGGACAAAATGCGTAAAGTCATAGGCCACTGTCCCCTAAACAAACACCTGTTTACCATATGTGTGACAGACAGCCCTCTATGCAGAGGATGCATGGAGGAAGAATAAACGCCACAGCATGTGCTCATGGAATGCAGGAGCGTGGCAGAGCAACGGGCAAAAATACGACAATCTCCAGCATCTGTCCCGGGGGTCTGTAGCAACCCAAACAGGCTGCTAGCCTTCTGGGACAGCCTGGGTTGGCTGGAGTAACATAAATAGAAACATGAGCCACGCACAACGGCCCAATCAAGAGGCCAAGTGCGAGAAAAAAGCCCAGACAAACTAACTAACTAACTAACTGGGGTCTTGATCCACAAATCTAAAAGTTGCATTTCCTTACCTAATAAAGAATAACTCAAAACCTGGCAGCACACCAGGAGGATACCGCGGAGTACCATTGTGCCGCGGCACGCCGGTTGAAAACCACTGCTCTATGCAGAGGAAGTTAAGTTATATTAGGTACTGAAAATCTCCCTATCCCAAGATTAAAAACTGCCTCCACTTTAACGCTATAAAGTGTCCGTTGAGGTCATGCACTCGCGCTGTCGCAAAAATGAGAAACCTCACAGTATTGTTCAGAAGCTAATTTTGCCAGCTGCAATTAGGCAGCTTTGCTGATACATCGATCTCGTAAAGCTAGTCATAAACAATATTAACAAGTTTTTAGGTACAAATTGAGTCTGTTTTTATTTCGATTGACAGTTATTGCCCTAATCACTTCAAATGGTAGTATATTCCACATGTCCACCACTATTTTGCAGAATGTTTTTAAGAGGAATAGATTTAGATTTTGCACGGTTGAGTTTTTCGCCATGACTCAAGATTTGTGTTATTATTATTTTATTTTATTTTCAACTATTTTATTATTATTATTATTATTATTATTATTATTATTATTATATATTTAACAGGCAGGCAGCTTAAGCTGATGCGCCTGTGTCCGTGCTTGCATTACAATTTCTGTGGAATAAGTCCAGTTTATTTTTAAAGTCATTGACACTTTGCATTGATCACTTCACTTGGGAGAGCATTCCATTCGTTTACCACTCTACTGCTGAGGAAATGTTTCTTGGGATTTGAATGGAATGATTCACGCTGGAGTTTCAGACGATGCCCACGCAGATGTGTGTTAGTGCTCATGGTGTAGATAGTCTACAACCCAGAAACGTCATACGATGCAGTTAGGATCTTATATGTCTCGATTAAGTCACCCCGTTCCCTGCGTTGCTCCAGAGTGGTCAAACTGAGAGCCAACAATCTTTTCTCGTATGTTAGATGCTTCAAGTTAAAAGGCAATTTAGTCGCTCTTCGCTGGACCTTCTCTAGAAGATTGATATCCTTCCTAAAGTATGGATTCCAGATCTGGATAGGCTTGTTCCAAAATGGGTCTTACAAATGACTATTTTCCAAAATGGGTCTTACAACTATTTTCAGCATCAGTTCCTCTGTGATATGGTGAAAAGCTTTTTAAATTAGAAACAATAGAGAGTTTGCTTTCTTTACCAATGCAGTCACGTTTTCTTCCCATTTTAGGTCTTCGGTGACTATTACGACAAGATCCCTTTGTGATTTCACAGCACTAAGACGGGTGTTTCCTAGAAATTACGGCTTCTTAGGGTTCTTTTTACCGATATGAAGAACAACACATTTTTCAGCATTAAGAGTTAGGAGCCATTCCAATGTCCAGATGCTGAGTTTGTTGAGGTCATTCTGTAAGCTGCAGCTACAGAGTAGTGGATTTGCATATATCTTCGTATCGTCTGCGTATAGACTCATGCTTGATGATATACTAGCTCGTAGGTCTGTCAGGTATAGGATAAATAACACTGGCCCCAAATTGTGTGTTAAATTGTGTTGATGTTAAATTTGTAAATGTTGTGTTTAGTTATGAAGGGTGATTTTATAACTTTATTGTACTCTATTGCCCTCGCTTTTGCGCTGATTTAGCAAATTATAACCAGTTATTGTCTGCGAAATGAGTGCAAAAGCGAAGGCAATAGAGATCGCCAAAGTTATAAAATCACCCTGTAGATCTCCAATTAACCGAATCAATTGGGACAAATATTCGGATAAATGTTTTTTTTTCCGAAAATAGGGTCTATTTTAATTAATTACTGTATGCATGTTGAAAATGAGAGAGAAAAACCATTTATCAAGAAAACAGTTTATGGTCCCTTGTTTGTTTGTTTGTTTATACTCTTTATTGTGAAAATGTCACAATGGGCGAGTTTATTGTCATATGACACTCTCTTACAACCAATCCTACTATGATGTGTTATATATATGCGTGTAACATGTCTGTAAGTGTGTGTTTTGTTATTGCATTCCATCGACAGAATTGAAAATGCAATTCCGTTAATTAGATCCCAACGGAAAATGGTGACCCAGCCGGGATTCGAACCCGGGACCTTACAATGTAAGATCAGGCGACCTAACCACTTTGCCACCGGGCCTTGTCTGCTTCAACTTCGACATTAAGGTCAATCTTTAAAATTATTTTTTTTGGGGTCAGCCAACACACCTTCGTCTTCGCCCTTTACCAAAATTTTCCTTAAAATTGCCTTCTGAAATTGCGTTTCATGGTTTCTATAACAGACTGGTCCATTGGTTGCAACAAAATTGTGACCATTCCCTTTTTCCAACAATTCTTCGGTGGGATGCGTGTTAGTGCATTATCAGCAATTAGTAAGTTTGCTTCCTATTTTTTTTAATGTTTTAACCCTTCAGACCTCGGCCCCTCGGCCTATTGACAAGTTGATGTCCCAAAAAATTTTTGTAAAAATTTATAAAAAAATTGAATCATGACGCTGTTTCACCAAAACATTAATTACTGCCAAACCACTGTACCCATAATTAAAAGAAAACATATTAACATAATAAAACATAATAAAATAAAACAAATTAAATTAAAATAAAATTAAAACGGGGCCGTCGCACTGATTCGTGTTGTGGCCGATATCGGCCAATTGAGGCTCTAGAGGTTAATTACGGATAATCAGCGATTCGGATAGTTCGGATAATTGGAGTTCTATTGTACTTCATAATAATTTGTGAGAATTTTATATGTCTCAATCCGGTCCCCTCTTTGTCTCGTTCCTGTAATTCGATCTTCATTAATCCTATTCTTCAGGCCTACTGGCATAATAGAAATATATTAACCCCTTGAGTATGATACGACCAAATCTGGTTCTGAAACAATTATCTGTTGAGTATGATACGACCAGATCTGGTTCTGCGTTTTTTTCACTTCTTTGACGTTCTCATATTTATTCATAATTATCTAATTGTTTTATAAAATGATATTTCAATATTCTATATTCGAATTTTCAATGCAGTCATTGTGCAGTTGTTCTTTTTATGATTGGTGTAGTAGTTTCGTAGTTATAGTACTTTAAGGTCGATGTCGCCGAAAATCCTGCAAAAGAGACAGATGCATCCATGAAAATACCCATTTACTCCAAGGGTTAATGGAGTTGTTTTTTTGTCTTCAGCAGCGGGAAGCGTTCGCGCGCTTCGCGAATCTCGGCATGCCGCCGCCGCAGCAAGCGGCTTCCAAGAGGCCGATGCGCAACGGACACCCGGCGATGCCCGCGGCCCCGCCCGCGCCCATGCCCGGGCCGGGACGCAACGGCTTCGGCCCGCTCGGCGGCCTCAACGGCCTGAACGCAGCGAACGGCCCCCCCAACGGCCTGAACGGCCACTACCAGCCGGGCCGCCAGCCGCCGCCGCGCGCCGCGTGGCCCGAGTGCGCCGAGGGCCCCATGCGCGGCTTCTACGCGCCCGAGGCGCCCAACAAGATCAGCTCCGTGCCGCCGGGATTCAGCGTCCCCACGCGCCCCGCGCGCAGCGACGCCGACTGCATCGAATCCAAATGAGAACCGCAATATTGATTTTACGTTCGTTCGTCGTCCGATCGCTCGTACGCTTAAAGAGAACGATGTATTTTATTTTGTTTCCCAGTATAATTATATAAACTCCGTAACTGAGACGATAATTTTTCTTTTCCGCCCGGAGCGCGCTGCGGATCTAGCCTCGAGTCGAATTCGAGTCGATCGTGCGTGAGTCGACCGTCGGCCGACTGTTATTCGACCTCGGTCGATTATTTACTAGTTCTCCGACGGTCGGCTCCGATTTGTACTTTATTGCGAGAGTTAATTGTCAATCGAATGTTATTAAACTGCGAGTTGATTGTGAGTTAAATTTCAGCTGACCGTCTTTTAATTTGAGTGTGTGTTTGTGTTGACCGACCGTTGAATATGATACGACTGCGATTCAACCGTCGGTTAACTGTAAGTTGAGTGCGATTCAACCGTCGGTTAACTGTAAGTCGAGTATGATTCGACCGTCGGTCAACTGGAGTGCGGTTCAAACATCGGTTAACTGTAAGTTGAGTGTGATTCAAAAGTCGGTCAACTGTAAGTCGAGTGTGATTCAACCGCCAGTCGACTGTAAGTTGAGTGCGGTTCGACCATCGGCCAACTGTAAGTTGAGTGATTAAACTGTAAGTGAATTGTATTGTTGACTATCAGCGAAGGTGATTCGAATGCGAGTCGGATTGTGATTCGAGAGTCGAGATTGTAAAAGGCTGTAAAATCTAAATCTATCCGCAGTGTAATCCGGACGTTTTCTTTTATTTTCGGAATATCCGAATGCTGTATTTGAACGGTTCATGTAAGGCAGGTTTACGCGTTTGAACGGGTCGTCGTGCTTTTAGACGACCCGCAGGGTTTGCGCTCAAGACGGGTCTATGTGCGATAACGGCGATTATGTTTACTAAGAAGGAAATATGGTGACTGAATGACAATTTTTCGAAAAAGAAACGTCGAGACATGTTTAAAAATACATTGAGAATAAATTAAAAATTTAGAAAAATTATGTTTTATTTATTACGTTTAACTGTTGTTTGAGCGGGGTTAGGTGTACTCGCAAAACCTGAGACAATTAAATGAGCGAATCGTTGGGACTCACAGCACAATTTTTGTATAGGGAGCTGTGGCTATAATCATGGCTGACAGATCAGAGATAGAGAAATCTTAAAGGCTAGCATTGTGAAAAGACTTATAGAGGATGCTCAAGTTATTATACTCAAGCATACATTTCAGTATTAATATGCATTTTCAACATTATTATATATTTAACCCCTTCAGTGATCATTAAAAAAAAATAAAAATGGAAATAAAAGCACATTTTTTTAATGAATGTTTTTTTTTCATAAACATATTTATCATTCACTAGCTGACCCGTCCCGTGCTCACTTCGTTGGGCGGTAAAACTTTTTACCTGTGATGAAATTATGAGTGTGGTTCGGTTAGTACTGAGTAGTGATGGGTGTGATCACGAATAGCAATAACAATAACGTGTGATATTTGCAATCACGAAGAACGCGTTACGAGAATTTGAAAGAACATGCTATTTGAATCACGGCTACGAACAGCACCGCGTTGCCATCACTCGGCGCCGCTACGACGCGACCGATCACGCGTGATTATATGATCAGTGATTGGCCGTTCTCACTGAACGCCGTCGAACGACCGCGCGGCGCGCCACTGAACGATGATCGGTGAATTGAACCGTTCATTTGGTTTCGTTCATTCTTGATGTGATCGGCGATCAGTGGATCAGTGATTTGCCGTTCGTTCTGGGCGAACGCCCGCGCCGGCTGGACGATGACTGATGAGTGGCGCGTTCATTTCGTACGTAACGTGAATTTGGACACTGTTGTCGCATGAATTTGGACACTGTTATCGCTCGTGTCGTAATCGTTCGTGTAAATGAGTTTGCTCATGATTTGTTAAAGCAATAAAATAACATTATTTCAGAAAGACGAACTCGGCTTAGCACCAAAAGAGCAAGAGAGATAATCTTTCTGAACGCTAATTCTTCTAATTACTAATAAATATTAAGCAAATATAATGCGCGTTTCTGTTATCAGTTATCACATTGACGAAACTTTGTTACTTAACGTTTCACAGTAACGTGATTGTTGCGTGATTTAAAATTGAGAATCACGCCCATCACTAGTACTGAGTGCTATGATTTATTTCCTGACTTCCAAAAGAAGGGTTATATTTTTACTGCATATGTATGTATGTATTTGCATGCCAATTTGACTATAATACCGTTATTTGTGAGTGTCTTCTTGTGAGTTTATTTGTGAGCGTATTATCTTTACTATTTATGCAGTAAAAGGGAAATTAAATGCAGTAAAAGGGAAAAGTCTTTTGTTTTAAACGCTTGACGATAAATTTACTTATTTTGATAAGAATTCATAATTGTTGATAATATGACCAATCAACATGACCTTACGATTTAAATTATTTTTTAATATAAAATACTACTTTTTGTGACTTAAATATAAAAGTTAGATATATGCTGTCGCTGACTTTTTTGTGGGCATTATCAAGCTCTACAACTTTTCTCTAGAACTTAATCATATATCTCTCATCATTAGTTAAGGCAGCGTTAGTTAGAAACGTTTTCATTCGACCGTTTTTTCTCCAACTTACTTTGCAAATCCAACTACCACAAAAAAGTCTTTTCATTTTTCGGATTAATATATAGCCTATGACACTCACAAATAACGTACTCCCGAGGATGGGATCCTCCTCTTTGATTTCCACATGGTTTATGTCACCACTAGATGACGTTGTCGGATCTTCATGGTTAGTAACTGGATCACTCGGGGGAATTCTGTAGAAACACCGAAGTGAAGTAAGAGGAGAATAGTTCACAAACATCTGGGCCATTCGATGCAGATACCGAACCGCAAAGCATTGTGGATAGGATAGAACTAGACTTATTACCTTTTATATATGACCAGAACGCTTTAGGATTGGCAATAATCGAGGATTCCGTTTTGTTTATGTATATTTTAAAGCACTCATTTTCCCGCCGTTTGGCTTGAGAGCGAAGATGGATAAACCTATAGATAGATTGCCATACGACTTGTACTTACGAAAGTATTTGTATTTTTCTTTTAGTAGTTTGCGGAGAGGCAGATCATACCAAAGAGGAAATTTCTCCTTCGAGAGGCGTTTACATGGTTTATAGTCAAATTGGCATGCAAATACATACATACATATGCAGTAAAAATATAACCCTTCTTTTGGCAGTCAGGAAATAAATCATAGCACTCAGTACTAACCGAACCACACTCATAATTTCATCACAGGTAAAAAGTTTTACCGCCCAACGAAGTGGGCACGGGTCAGCTAGTGTTAGGTATATAATTCTGGTCCCATAATAGGACAATTTCGATAATGTTCTATAAATCGAAACTTTTTTTCTTTATCTTCCTTCGCGAGATGCACGGAGTGACGCACGCCTATCCACAGGGTGCCGGATCGGCGTGCCCTGAGGCATCCACTGTTGTTCAAATTGTTTTGACGCATGCACTATTGCATGCGCTATGGTATTAAACGCATGCGTCAAAGGAAAGCGCAAGATGAAGACGAAATCGCTTGAGTGGGGATATAGCTTAATGCGACATGATACCTGGGAACGACCATATCTGAGGAATTTTAGTTTTATTAGATTTTTGAAAAATATAAGCAATAAAAGTTTCTAAGTGAATCCCTCGATAAGGAACCAATTTAAAATTTGGACTCAAAAAAGTTGCTCATTGCCTTGGACATTAAGGCTTTAAACTGACTTCGAAAACTTTCAGGCGCGTTTACTCCTACAATGTAAGCGGTGAACGTGTTTTATTATAATTTCATTATATTGACTGGTTAATTCTCTAGGGCAGCACTTGACCACATTTTTTATTTAGGCCCTAAATTAATTACAATTAATTTAAAGGTGAGAGCGCTCTGAGAGTTACGTTAAATATGCTTTACCATTACCACCACTGCGTAAAGATAGCTATTCTGTGCTAGCGCTGCGATTGATCGTTTAGTATGCGTCTGGTTCCCGGCGCTAGCGGACGTGGAATCTGCGCTTGACGTTTCGTCAACGCTGGATTTTTATTGGTCAAACCCTAACCAAATTGGCTCCGCCTACTATTTCGGATATTTTTCTGAGGTCTTATGTTGCCTTAATAACGTTATTACTATAAGAAGTTATAAAATCGGCCGCCAGTTATACTTTGCTAAAGGCGTTTTCGCTAAATTTTACCCACAGCGCCCGATCCGTGCCGCCGATATGATCTGACAATGCGATCTGAACGCATACGTTCTCTGTAACCAATGGCTGCTCGTGTATGCTTTCCCACTGCCTGAGGTGAACGTAACGCGTTCAAGTGATCGCACGCCGTTCATGCCGATCTCTGCTGTCTCTGTTGACAGTGATCGAGTGCGATCGCAGTGGCAACAGGACGCATTCGAGATGGCGGAAAATTTTACTGAAGCTTTGATTGACGTTGTGCGTCAATATCCTGTGTTGTATAATATTAATCACCCGGATTGTAATGATTAAGATCTTGAAGTATAATAGAATGAATGGTTATATATCGTAGAACGGATCGGAGCCAGTGAAAAGATCCTTGCAATCAGATCCAAAGATCCGTTCCCAAGATGCTTTATAGGATCGTATCGGCGGCACGAATCGGACGCTGTGGGTAAGAGCCTTAAATCAGTGCGAAAGCCAAAACAATAGAGAACGCTAAAGTTATCAAATCACCCTGCTGAGAGTAGAAGTTGGTGAATGGTTTAGTGCAGCTTGGGCCACACGATCCATTTTGTTCTCGGATCGGCTCGACTAACGATTCAGCTCGTATTCAGAAGCCTCCTCGAGTGGAAGGCTACCCCGGGTAAGACTCCCGTGTCTCAGGCCTCAAAGCTGGTGGACCGGTTTCTCCTGGCGGGATTGCATCCCGGCGCCCCTGGACGGTTTGCGTACCGGTCGGCGGAGCCAATTGGTTGTGCATTCTGACTAATTGCTGAAGGGGTCTGGAGATTATGGAAATATACTGTCTCCTAAGCAGCGGGGGTGGATTTTGACCTGTTATGCCACGCTTGAAATGACCCTGGGCCACTCGATCCCGTAGGGCACTACATGCAAAGAACGCCCAGGTCCGCGATAAATTCTAACTGAATTACGGCTGTAATACAACAGGTAGAGGTCGCATAAGCGACTTCGGACTAGTAACCAGTCGGGAGGACGGAGGCAGTGCCGGATTAGCCACGTAGCAAGAGTAGCAAATGCTACGGGCCCCGCGCATTGGGGGGCCCCGCGCACCTTAACACTGGATACGCTCTATGAATCGTTATATGGGTACGACCAAGCTATGCGGTCGACATTATCAGATATTCAGGCAAAAGCCATGGACCTGACCGTCTGTGAAGAATATTAGCAACAGACTTCAAGACGAGGCAAGCGAAATACAAAGTACGACCATTTCAGCGGCTCTACTACACTCGACGAATTTGTTAAAAATCAAACACCCGGACAACGTTTTGAAATTCATGTGTTTATTGTCATTTTGTTTATTGTCATTATTGATAACACTGTCTGCTTTAGGTAAACGTATGAAAGCGTACCATCAAGTAAATAGTGTTTTTGGAATACTTCGACAGTTAAAATATCTTACAACAGAAGAGATTTTGAAAAAAACTCCATTTATCGTCAGTGCTTGAGCAGATGATTTGGAAGACAGCCTAGGCTACGAATTGGTGCAGTTCGCTGAGCTGCTCAAAACAGATGTGGCTGCTGCTATTGACAACCAGAAGCACGAGGCTCTGGAACTTCAATTTTATAAACTTTTAATGGATAATTCATTAGAATCGTGTTTCCCAAACGTAGAAATTGCCTTGCGCATTTACTTGTCTCTCATGATCACTACCTGCAGTGGCGAACGTTCTTTTTCAATATTTAAGCGTATTAAATATGAGTTAAGGAACACGATGGGCCAAGAACGTCTCAATCACCTCGCCTTGATGAATATAGAATATGATTTGCTCAGAGACATCGACATCAATATTGTTATTTCTAAATTTGCTCATATTAAATCCAGAAAAGTTTATTTGTAACAGTTCTGAGCGTTTAAAAAATTCATAAAAATAGTATATTTAGTCAAATAAATAGGAATTGATACTTATTTTGATTCACGAATATCTCAACTTATCCTGAAATATTGCCCACATTAACAACACACTTGATTATAAATCAATTGATTATCTGAATGTAATAATTTCTCATCGGTTTTAATTGTATAAGTTTGACATAATTATGAGCGGAAGCCTACTGGCTTGGCTGACTACTCACTTTTCTAAAGCAACGGAATTTTTAGACTTTACAGAAAAATCATAAATCGATTCGTCAGTAAGGTAAGTGTGGGTATAGTTGACACTGATTCATTAGTTGACAGCTTCGACTTTAAGGACACTTTAAGACGCTCCTGTGTGTTATGCAGATTTTTGAATGCACCCGATTGATAGGGCGTGTATCCGAACATTTTTTTTTACCACGTTGGCACTATTGATTCCACCATTTTGTAATTTCGTGTCTTGTTTGCAAAAAGTGGCTGTGACTAGTTAGTTTTTCCAATATTTGTAACACAAATCAAAGAGGTGAGTCAATTTATATTCAGTCAAATTTTGGCATTATTTGTGAGGATACCCACTAATGTTTTATTGAATATTGTTGTTCGTTAACTGGTGATTGCATAGATTCCTCTACTAACTTCCTGGGTGTAATGGCTGCGATTTTTTTGTGTGTGTCAATTACTAGTTACGCATTTCCCAATCTTTATCAGTAGTTGACAGTCATGTCATCTATTGGTTTTCTAGGTACGAATCAAGTTTGCATGATATTAGTAATCAGTGTAGAGTAACAATAATTTATATAGTTTTTATGTTTCATTGCTGTTACTAGAACCAATATTTGACATGGATGTCAACAGTTAACTACTGATGATGTCAATGCAAGCATTATGTCAAGTACTGCATCATAATTTTTCTCTTAGATTAACCATGCCGCCCATCAAGGGCAAGATGCTGGCATATCCGGAGGAGAATGGAGAATATGTTTCAAGCTATTGATGATGTGCACATTAGAGGGATGCCGGTTGCAACAGCTGGAAAAAAGTGCAATGTACCTAGAGTTACTTTAATTTATAAATGTTCGGGGAAGCTCCTGTTCAAAGAGAAATGGGTCCTGCTACAGTGCTTTCTACCGATCAGGAAAAAGTGTTGGAAACCTGGATCATATCCTCAGCGCTGTCAAATTTTTCTGTAAATAAAAATCAGCTTCTAGACAGCGTCCATATGCTTGTAAAAGAAATTAAAAGGAAAACACCTTTTTAATACGAACGTCCAGGAAGAGTATGGTTTGATGCATTTCTTAAACGACATACAATTATAAGTGAACGAGTAGCGCAAAACTTAACCGCATCACGAGCTTCTGTTACGAAAAATGGTATAAATAATTGGTTTGACGAAGTTAGCGACTATTTAACAAACCATGATTGCATGCTCATTTTAGAAAATGGATCCCGGGTGATAAGAGTGCGTTTTTCCTTAACCTGGTAAGCAAAGCCTTGGCCAGAAAAGGTGATAAAAGTATTTATCAACAGGTTAATACCTACTGATGAAAAAGAATGCCTCACAGTTTTAGCTAACGCGAATGCAGAAGGTGTATTTGCTCCAACAATGATTGCTTTTAAATACAATAAGATTACTTCTGACGTAGCTAATAGATGACCAAAGGATTGGGCAATTGGTGAATCAGAAATTAGGTGGATAAACTGCCAATTATTCTATGAATACATCACAAATATAATCTACAAATGGCTCTTTTAAAAAAAACAGTTCCTTATAATATTATTTATTGATGGACATACCAGCCATTTAACAATGCATACTAGCAAATTTTGCCATGATACTTATATCACTCTACCCCAATGCAACCCACTTGCTTCAACCCCTTGATATAGGATTTTTCAGTCCAATGAAGAGTCAGTGGAAGCAAGAGGTCTACAAATGAAGAATCGCAAATCTGCCGGCACCAAAGTTAAAGAGGTCTAACTTTGCTCCCTTGCTCCATCAAATAATGAAAAATGCATATAGAAAAGCAGGTTTAGTGCTTTGGGACAAAAATTCAGTTGACTATTCGAAAACCCTTACTGTTTTGGCTAACAATGAAAGCACACCTTCCAGACCTGTAGAACCATCATCATGTCAATTTATTAGTGAAGAAGCGGGTCTAAGTTTCTTTGAAAAGAAATTGGGGTCGATAAATTATGCATATTGGATTGGTCGATAAAGGTTGCGATATGGTCGATAAAGTAAGCATTATGAATTGTTTTTAGTTTAACCTTCAGGTACGCTTACAAAAAATATTGTAATAAATAAATAATTATTAACAATATAGTTTTTTTTTCATGTCAACTATTGCATCACAAATATGTCAACTATTGAAACAAACCATTTTTTCCTATGTCAACTTTTGGTGCATTTGCTACTTTCCACTAAAATGACCTTATTTCTGGTACTTACACTATTACGAGTTAATTTAATCACATACTAAAATCTATAAAATAACAGGTATTATTTGGTATAAATACCATTACCACAAATTAATTTTTGGCCAACTTACATTATTCTAAAGTCGCCAATTACGCCCTATGTGTCAACTACTCCCACATTTACCTTAATGTCACGGTATAACGCGCCCATGATTGTATTAGAGAAAATATACTAAATAAATTAATTAATAGTCGGGCTATATAAATATGTGTATCTGGGCTTTTTGTTGCTTATAAAAAGTTTTAACAATGTAGGTAATATAGGTCAGGCCAATATAGGTAATATAGGTCAGGCCATCTGAGCCGAAAGCTCAGATGGCCTGCAAAGGTTAATGACTAACCTCGACGTGTCATGTAAGAACTTTGGCCTAAAAATCAGTGTGAAGAAAACCGAAGTGATGGCCAACACACTTAATGAAGAACCTATATCTATTAAGCTCGGAGAGACTCCTCTGAAGCAAGTGGACAAATTCAAATACCTTGGTAGCACTATAACAGCAAAATGTGACCTTGACTCTGAATTGAACGGGAGGATAGGAGCTGCTTCTGCAGCTTTCGGTAAACTCCGTAGCAAAGTCTTCAGCTCACACGACATCAAGCTGGGAACAAAAGTGTCTGTCTACATGGCGATCGTCCTCCCAAACCTCCTCTACTCGTCAGAGACATGGTGCCCATACCGAAAGCACATTCGCGCACTTGACAAATTCCACCTTCGATGCCTACGCGACTTAATGAACATCAAGTGGTCGGACCGTGTGAGGAACACGGAAGTTCTTCGACGCGCTAAAGTCAGCGGAATAGAAGCATACATGATGCGACGACAGCTGAGATGGTGCGGACATGTCTCCCGTATGCCCGATGAGAGAGTGGCAAAGCGTATCTTTTACGCTGAACTAAAGAACGGCAAGCGGAAACAAGGCGGCCAGCTACTCAGATACAAGGATACTCAGAAGAGGCATATGAAAAGGTGCAACATTGAACCCTCTCAGTGGGAGAGTAAAGCG
Source organism: Micropterix aruncella (assembly GCA_944548615.1). Classification (NCBI taxonomy): domain Eukaryota; kingdom Metazoa; phylum Arthropoda; class Insecta; order Lepidoptera; family Micropterigidae; genus Micropterix; species Micropterix aruncella. The sequence continues at coordinate 16,453,681 of OX155976.1, forward strand.
AAAGATCGCCCAGGATGGAGACTGCTAGTGCAGGGCAATGTAGATGATTTTGAAAAGAAGAGGCTGCTCGACTTAGATGCCAAGCGCGACGAGCTAAAGGCCCGACCACCGGCGGCCATAAAGTATAATTACGTCGATGGTGTCTTGACTTGCGCCAAATGTGCACGCACATTCAAAGCCAAGATCGGCTAGATCAGTCACCTGAGGGCTCACCAGCAAAACCCCCAACAATAAAAGGAAAAAAAAAAAAAAAAGAATCTAGAATGCAATCGCTATGGCCGAATACGGCTAGAAGGATATATATATATATATATATATATATATATATATATATATATATATATATATATATATATATATATATATATATATATATATATATATACATATATATATATATATATATATATATATATATATATACAGTGGCGGATCCAGGGGGGGGCTAAGGGGCTGAAGCCCCCCCCCAAAACATAAATAAACAAAACTTTCAGATTTGTTACTGAACTGTATATTAAAAATCTGTTAGTTCAGCTCAAAATTTAGAGACAGCTCCAAAAAATGCTACATATCTAAGTAAAACACCTAGAATCAGCTGATTGAATTTTGCCATACTCTAATTATGAAAAATATAATTAAAAAAAAGTGAAAGAAGCAAAATATTACGCTGTACTTGGCGACGAAAAAATAGATGCTAGTTTTACAGAGCAACTGAGTATATGCACCAGGTACTTGGATAAACAAAAGAGCACAATACATGAAGAGTTCATGTGCTTTTTATCTGCAGTTGACTTGAGTGGTGCTGCTTTGAGCGATCACATTCTTCAAGAATTAAATCGAGCCGGCCTGCAGATTGAGAACTTGAGAGGTCAAGGTTATGATGGAGGTGCCAATATGTCTGGAAAATTGAATGGTGTACAAGCCCGCCTAAAGCAGGTCCAACCGCTTGCTGTTTACATGCATTATGCAGCACACAAACTAAACTTGGCTATCTTGAAAGCCTGTAGCTTGCCGAGTATTCGCAATATAATGGGTGTTGTAGGTAGTGTAACTAATTTTGTGCGAGAGTCAGCAAAAAGGTCGGAACCTATCAAACGAGCTATTCTCGAAAAACACCTGGAGGAGAAAAGAGTAAAATTAAAGGGCCTCAGTGACACGCGTTGGCTTGAAAGGCATGATGCACTTCTTCAATTTAAAGAGCTGTTTGACTATATTGTACAGTTCCTTGAGGAAATGGACAGAATATCTCCATCATTATAAAGTGCAGGACTTCTCGTATCAATTCTACGATTCGATTTCGTCTTATCTCTGACAGTAACCGCTGCTGTGTTTGAAATTACTGTATCACTCTCACGACAACTACAGGCTGTCGCTTTAGACCTCCACCTATGCTACGAGATGGTAGAAACGGTAATAAAAACACTGGAAAGGTACAAGGATATAACATTTGAAGAAAGTTTTTAAGAGGTGTGTCTTTTTGTAGAACCTCTGGACATTCCAATACAAGTACCTAGAATGGTAAAACGGTCACTTCAACTCTCAAATATGGAGGCCTCTGATGTAAAGGAATACTACAGCCAATAAATAAAATAATTTAAATCGTTATGTTATGTTTATTTTTCATATTATCAACAATTATGAATTATTATAAAAATAAATATATGTATCGTCTCCAGTGTTTAAAACAAAAGACTTTTCCCTTTTACTGCATAAATAGTTAAAGGATAATACGACATAGTTATGGAACCGCGACCATCTATACTAATCTATACTAATATTATAAAGGGGTAAAGTTTGTGACGTTGTAGGAAGTAATCTCTAAATCTACTATACCGATTTTGAAAATTCTTTTACCAATAGAAAGCCACGTTATTTGTAAGTGTCATAGGCAATATATTAATCCGAAAAATGAAGACTTTTCATGGTAGTCGGATTTCCAAAGTAAGTCGGAAAAAACGGTCGAACGTAAATGTTTCTAACTAACGCTGTCTTAACGATGAGAGATATATGATTAAGTTCTAGAGAAAAGTTGTAGAGCATGATAATGACTACAAAAAAGTCAGCGACAGCATATGTTTAACTTTTATATTTAAGTCACAAAAAGTAGTTTTTCTAATAAAAAAAATAATTTAAATCATTAGGTCAGGTTTTTATTTCACATTATTATGTATTATTATTCAAATAAATTATAATTATGAATTATTATTAAAATAAATAAATTTATCGTCTCAAGTGTTTAAAACAAAAGATTTTTCCCTTTTACTGCATAAATAGTTAAAGGATAATACGACATAGGTATGAAACCGCGACCGTGTCGTCTATCTATACTAATATTATAAAGAGGTAAAGTTTGTGACGTTGTAGGAAGTAATCTCTGGATATACTCAACCGATTTTGAACATTCTTTTACCAATAGAAAGCCACGTTATTTGTGAGTGTTATAGGTTATATATTAATCGCAAAAATAAAAAGACTTTTTCGTGGTAGTCGGATTTCCAAAGTAAGTCGGAAAAAACGGTCGAACGAAAAGGTTTGTAACTAACGCTGCCTCAACGATGAGAGATATATGATTAAATTCTAGAGAAAAGTTGTAGAGCTTGATAATGCCTACAAAAAAGTCAGCGACAGCATATGTCTAACTTTTATATTTAAGTCACAAAAAATGGTATCCAAATTAAAAAAATAATTTAAATCGTTAGGTCATGTTTATTGGTTATATTATCAACGATTATGAATTATTATCAAAATAAGGAAATTTATCGTCTAAAGTGTTTAAAACAAAAGACTTTTCCCTTTTACTGTATATAATTTCACTTTTACTGCATAAATGGTTGAAGAGATAAGACACTCACAAATAAGACACTCACAAGAAGACACTCACAAATAACGGTAATATAGTCAAATTGGCGTGCAAATAGATACATACATATGCAGTAAAAATATAACCCTTCTTTTGGCAGTCAGAAAATAAATCATAGCACTCAGTACTAACCAAACCACACTCATAATTTTATCACAAGTAAAAAGTTTTACCGCCCAACGAAGTGGGCACGGGTCAGCTAGTTTACTGATATAGCTATTAGCGAGACCGACCCTCAGCCCCCCCCAAATATAAATCCTGGATCCGCCACTGTATATATATATATATATATATATATATATATATATATATATATATATATATATATATATATATATATATATATATATATATATATATATATATATATATATATATATATATATATATATATATATATATATATATATATATATATATATATATATATATATATATATATATATATATATATATATATGAATGAGAATATTAAACAATATTATGAAGTAAATTGTAAGCATCGCTCAGTAAGGCGAAAAATATTGGGCACTGTTTATTTACTTTTGTTAAGCGGTGCATTTCCTTTTTTGTAATTATTATGAGTAAAGTAGGAGTTTTTTATTGTATTTTATTTAGTATTCGTTAATAAAGGTGCACCGTACAATAATGGCTGATCTGTCGGTGAGAATTAGATATAAAACGGTCTGATTTTACTTAGATTGTAGTTTTTGTGCACATTGCAAAATTTCACACAGTTTGTTGAAAAAGAAAATTGTACATATGTGTATATTTTTTAAACAACAGTGCCACTGTTGTAAATATAGTTTATTTTTATATTTATATTGTCGAATATAATTGAAACTGTGATAGTTGAATAATTCCTCAATTTAATTTTTCTGCTGAGTTTTGGTCGCAGCTGTGACGCCGACTTTTTTATTTCTCTTTATAAACATTTTTGGATTACACGGTACCTCCAAAAATTACATTTTATTACCTTGTTTTAGGAATAAAAGGGATCTATCAAAAAAGTTCTATTTTATTTTACAGCCTTAACTTAAGAACCTAAAGCAAACCAAGGGCCTTTTGAGAGAATTTGCTACGGGCCCCGCGCTGGCTTAATCCGGCACTGGACGGAGTTATCCTGAAGGTTAATTCCAGACGGATATATCCTGTCAAAACTGGTAGTTAGGGGGTTAGGCTGCCCGCTGGATACCTTTCCCGGTGCCTCGCCGTAAGGCGTCGGTCTCTAACGGGCTGCTGGTGAACTAGACAGTAGATTGTCTTGTCCCCAAGTCTTCTACGCTCATCCCTCGGCTGAAAGAACGATCTATATCGTTATACCAGCCTGGGGTGACGGGTTTGCCCGTTGTAGTCGACATCGCCCTACTGCTGAGAGTAGAACCACTAATATCGTCTACAAAGAGATCCTTTAGGAAAAAATATTTCTATATTTTAACCGACTTAAAAAAAAGGAGGAAGTTATTAATTCGGTTGTATCTTTTTTAATGTTTGTTACCTTAGAACTCTGCCATTTATGAACCGATTTGGAAAATCCTTTTTTTATTTGAAAGGATATACTTACAGATTGGTCTCATTTTTATCACAATCCTGTTCTGATGACGGGATCCATGAGGAATTAAGGGAACTCATTAAATATTAGGTTTCAAATGAAAGGTCTGATTGAGTAGATTCCGGAAATATATACTCGTATATATACCACAAATGATTCATAAAAAACCGTAATAAAAATAATTATCAATACAATAGTCCAGTCGTGTTTTTTATTCTTTTTAATATGTTTAATTCTTCGTTTAGTTTATTGCTTAGTGGATGTACTGCTAAACTGCTCAAATGTCAAATAAATAATTATCTAAATGTCCGAATGTCAATACATTAGGATAAAATATATCTCCGAAATATATACGAGTAAATACACAAACCACATTTAAAAAAAAAACCTTTTTATTACTTGAGAACCGAGGGCAACCGACTAAAGTGCGACGGCGGCGCAGCGGCGCGCTATTTTTTCAAGATACCTGCCGCAGGGCGCAGGGCGAACTTTATTCTCTTACAATACGTGCTTTTCAGCGAGAACATTTTTTTCCTAATAATTCTAAATAACAGAGACGAAAATTTGTATATGCATTAAATTATGACAGCCCGTTCTAAGTTTTACCGTAGAATGGCTGCTGCACTCAGGGTTGGTTGCCGACGAGGGGTCTCCTCAACGGTCAACAACACAGACACGAAATTTTCAACACGTGTTCAATTACGACAGCACGTTCTAAGTTTCACCAAGACAGGACTGCAGCACCCAGGGTTGGCTTCTAACGAGGGAACTCCTCAACGGTCAACAGCATAGACACGAAATTTGCATTCAATTATGATATCCGGTTTATGACATGGCTGTTGCATATATTTTAAAAAATGGAGTAGTTTTCTTTAAATTAAAATTTTGTATTATGTATAAACTTGAAACGCATGCTGTGAATGTCGGTTGTAAACTGATTTTAAAACTAATGCTTTGTACAAGAAACACTACCTGCTCGACCGCTCCGTATTACGAGCCACACCCTCGGACGAGCCAAAGTCGATTTTTTTGGTTAACATTTTGTATTATCATTAAATGTCAAAGTTAAAACAACATATATTGAGTTGTCAACCACAACGGGCGAACCCGTCACCGCAGGACGTTTTAACGATTGTTCGTTCTATCGACCGTGCAGTGAGCGTAGAAGACTTGGGACATAACAATCCACCGTCAAGCTACGCCACAACCCGTTAGAGTCCAACGCCTTACCGCGAGTAGCCAGGTATGTTACCTGGCGGGCGGCACTCGCGCCCTAACTACCAATTTTGACCAGATTTCTCCGGTCTCTCGATTGGTTCCGAGTTCGAGGTCGCTTGCGCGGTCCTCTCCCTTACGAAGCGGTGAAACGGAGTGAACCGAATCTATCGCGGACCAAGGCGTCCTTTGCCCGACTCTGAACCGGGATCGGATGGCCAATGGTCATTTCAAGAGCAGTCGCCGTAAGGTAGACAACTACCCCCGCTCTATAGGAAACAATACAGTTCCCAGACTCCCCCGATCGTTAGTCGGAGAGCACAACCGATTGGCTTGCGCCGCTCGGTGCGCAGACCGTCCAGGAGCGCCAGAGGATTGATTCCCAGGGGAGACTGGTTGACCCAGTGTCCTACCCAGGCTCCGCACCCCATGCGTGGAGGCCATCGGATGGGTGTTGACCCGTGAGTGTGACCGACCCTGAAACAGAATGGGTCTTCGTGGCCAACTCAGCAAGGGCCCATTAGCTCCCAAAACAACAATAAAAAGCACAAACAACAACAAAAAGCACATTAAATGCATAGTGTATTTTTTCAGGCTTCCGGGAGAAAATATCACACCACTGCCGATAATTCTTTTCAACGCGGACAAAACCGCGGGCAGAAGCTAGTACCTTAAATTATTAATGGTTATACATAATAAATATCATGTTTAAATATATAAAGGCCCATATTTCTACGTACGGATGGTCACTCCCCGTATCTAAAATTCTCGTAGCAGAAGGCGTTATTTCTTCGAAGTAATTACAAGGGAGTATAAATATAATTTCAGTATTCAGTATTCAATTTATTTATTCAGAATATACAATAAAAGCATGAACTATGAATTAAAGCTAATTATCGCATATTAGAATTCGTCAGTTTAAATGTAGATATAAAACTATTAAAGCATATATATTAATTCGGCAATAGCGTTGACTAAAGTCGGCTTTACACGGCAGACAAATAAAACAAAAAATAAAAAATAGAGCTGAATCCATGTACATGAGTATACATATAAAATAGATAATTATTATAAGAAAATTAATAGTCATCAAGCACTTTATACAAAAAATAATCACACAATAGGAAGTATGAAAACAAAATTGGAAAAAAACAACGTATGTATATGATCACGTATGTTACATTACACATTGTAATCTACATAATAAATATTAAATTCATAATATTATAATTAAATAATAAAAACTAAAATGAGGTACCTGAAAGTTACATATTAATGTTATTCCCATTTGAAAGAATTGGCATGCTCAAAAAAATCACACAGCTTATAGAAAGCATGTGTGGATTGCAGCTTTTGTTTCATAAATCTTTTAAACGCCTTTGTTTCCATCTTTCTTGTGGAGAGTGGTAGCTGGTTAAAGATCTTATAGCTCAAATATCCAAAGGACTTTTGTGTCTTCGTAAGGCGTACTTTAGGCAGGATAACGTCATCACGTCTGCGTGTATTGTGGGAGTGCATATTCCCGTTTACCTCTTGTTCGTTAATATTTGATTTAGCATATAGTAGACATTGTAAAATATATTCAGACGTAAAAGTCAGTATTTTGTACTTAAGAAAATATGGTTCGCAGTGCGTGTCACGGGATACACCTGCAATTGCTCTCAATGCACTTTTCTGTAAAATGAAAACCCTAGAACTGTCTGTGGCATTCCCCCATATCAGTATACCATAAGTCATTTTAGAATGGAAACAGGCATGATACGCAGTTATTGCAGCGATTTCACCAGCTAAGAATTTAATCTTTTTTACTGCATATATTGCCGAAGAAAGCGCACTACATAGTTCTTTAATATGGACGTTCCAGCTAAGATGATGATCGATCATGATACCTAGGAACTTTGTCGATTTGCTTAATTCTAGAGTAGGTACTCTTGTTTAGAGTTATATTGAATGGTATAGCAGGCGATTTATATTTTGAGGAGAAGTGCATAGTTACGGTTTTTTTTGCATTAAGCAAGAGATTATTCTCTGTGAACCATGAACTTGCTAGGTTTAACGCATGATTAATATAATAGTAATTACAAGGAAATAGTACACTGACTAAGCACTGAGCGCGTAATTCGCTCAATATCTCTTTGAATATAGCAAGAATCGGTCGATAACATGTCGGTTGATTTTTCCAATAGAATTTAAACCCTTCGGATACGTAACGACCAAATTTGGTTGCACATCAGAACACCGTTGGCTACGTAACGACCAATGTTGGCGGCTTGCTCCCGGAGCGCACAGTAATATTATTTTCTAATTCGAACGCATCCTAAAATCCATACGAAATATCTTATTATTACCATAGATACATAGACGGCCGCTAGAATAATTTCTCGCATCATTTCGCGGATATTTTTGGTAAAATTCCATTGTCAAACATCATAATTTTTTTTCGAGGAATCATCAAAAATTTTATTGGTTTTTATGAGCTAATATCTAATTATTTTTGTATCTAAATATGCAAAACGAAATATTATCTTTGATAGAGAATCTAATAAAGACCACGATAGTAGAAGAATAAGAATAAGATATTCTTATTCTTATTCTTCTTATTCTTATTTCTAAATAGATACAATTTCTAAATAGGGTTCTGTATTTTTCCGGAAGATAAGTACAAGATAGAAATGCCGAGATTTTTTCACTTTTTCTACTTTCTCATAATTATTCTCATAATTGACCCGTGCCCACTTCGTTGGGCGGTAAAACTTTTTACCTGTGATGAAATTATGAGTGTGGTTCGGTTAGTACTAAGTGCTATGAATTATTTCCTGACTGCCAACAGAAGGTTTAATATTTTTACTGCATAAGTATAATATGTATGAATTTGCATGCCAATTTGACTATAATACCGTTATTTGTGAGTGTCTTCTTGTGAGTGTCTTATTTGTGGACGTATTATATCTTTAACTATTTATGCAGTAAAAGGGAAAAGTCTTTTGTTGGGAAAACACTTGAGACAATAAATTTACTTATTTTGATAATAATTCATAATTGTTGATAATATGACCAATAAACATGACCTAACGATTTAAATTATTTTTTTGTTATAAAAAACTACTTTTTGGGACTTAAATATAAAATTTATTTATTTATTTATTTATTTTTAGGAAAACCAACAGCTAATTATAATTTAACAAAAAGACGGAGTAAGATAACAGAGAGCCAATTAAAGGTTTTCACGTTTAAGTAACGTTGTAGAAACATATGTGATCTTTCAATTAAAGCTATCGATTAAAAATTCATCAAAAATTATTCAACAATTAATGCTAAAGAATTCACTGTTCAGCCGCTGCCTAGCTGAGTTAATACTGGTACAGAAGAGATCAAAGTCAAAGCGTTTAATCCAGTCATTGAAAATGTCACTTGTTCGCCACAGAAATGCATTTTGCCTATAGTTGGTACCAGCACGAGGAACATGAAGAGCAGCGTTAAATCTATTGAGTTTGGAAGGAACATGGAGATTAATTTTATTTAGTAATTCAGGACAGTTAATGTTATTGGAGGTTATTTTTAGCAAAAATGTTAAGTCCGCGGTTTCACGCCGCTTAATCAAGGGGTGGATATGAAATTTCTTGCATAAATTGAAATAGTTAAATGAGCTGTATGGGATTTTCAGACAGAAGCAGAGATATTTCACGAATTTCATTTGAATGTGCTCGATTCTATTTATATATTTATCATAACAAGGGTTCCATACCTGAGATGCATATTCCAAGATGCTTCTGACAAAAGTGCAGTAAAGGATCTTGAAAGTTTTAGCACGGTGAAAGCAATCTGCAATTTAGACATATGCTGTCGCTGACTTTTTTGTAGGCATTACCAAGCTCTACAACTTTTCTCTAGGACTTAATCATATATCTCTTATCGTTAAGGCAGCATTAGTTAGAAACGTTTTCGTTCGACCGTTTTTCTCCGACTTACTTTGCAAATCCGACTACCACGAAAAAGTCTTTTCATTTTTCGGATTAATAAATAACCTTCCTATTGGTAAAAGTATTTTCAAGATCGGTTCAGTATATACAGAGATTACTTCCTACAACCTCACAAACTTTACCTCTTAATAATATTAGTATAGATTAGCAGACGTTGCTAACATGGGAGTTTCGAGGTTTTTTAAAAACGCCGACTATGCATCTTATGATGCGCGTTTGCTGATGCGCTAAATGTGACCTAAGAAAACCAGTTAATTATAATAAAATTGATTTTGGACGCGTTCATAGCGCGGCTCTACCGCACTTTCAAAATGCCAAGTGACATGAATGATCGTGACATGACCGGTTTGGTACATTGGAGGAATTAAGTTTATCAATATGAATAGTAGGAAATTTTGTCTAATCTTATTTTGTACTGAATAGTAGTTATTAAAATGCCTTATTTGCGAATATTTTTAAAAATTTATTTATTTAATTAGGAATTAATTACTATAAAACATCGATTTGCTTACCAAAATAACAGGAACCGAATGGCAAAACCTTAACCTTTTGCTTATTTGATTCTGTCACCAACTGGGACTATTATCCGAGTTCTAGGGTGAACAGGACTCTAATATTACAATCAGTTAAGTACAAGTTTTAGTAAAAAGCTAATAACACTAAATTTCCCTAAAATTCCATTGTATAATCGGCAATAAATATAATATAAAATTCGATTAAATAATATAAATAAAGTCATATGTGAGAAAGATGGAAACAGTCATTAATATTTAATATATGTTAAGTAATATAGAATTTAATAAAAAAATACCTAGTTCAAACAACTAGAGTTGTCAACTACAGCGGGCAAGCCCCTCACCTTAGGAAGTTTTAACGATTAGCCGTTCTGTCTCCCTGAAGTGAGCGCAGAAGACTTGGACAAAAACGCTCCGCCACATTCCCGTAAGAGGCCAACGCCTAGCCAGGTGCATCCTTTACCTCGCTGTTCACCCACGATCGGGTAGCCGATGGTCGTTTCAAGGGCAGTCGCCGTAAGGTCCGCGACCACCCCCGCTCTATAGGAAAAAGTACTGCTTCCGGACTCCCCCGACTGTTAGTCAGAGTGCACAGTCGATTAGCTTACGGCGCACGGTGCTCAGACCGTCCAGGAGCGCCAGAAGGTTGATTCCTAGGGGAAACTAGCCCTAAGGCCAGAGTCCTACCCAGGCTCACACTTCATGCGTGGAGGCCGCCGGATGGGTGTTGACCCGTGAGTGTGATCAACCCTGAACAGAATGGGTCTTCGTGGCTCCCCAACTCAGCAAGGGCCCGTTAGCTCCCTAGTTCAATCGTAAAAATACCTAATTATAAGCGAAAAACTATAGTAATTGCATATTTTGCGGTTTTTCACTATTTCTAAAGTTAGCTCACCTCTGGCGAGGTCGTAAAGGACGAGGTTGAAAATCGGATTCAGCATCCAAAAATACATATAAAACCGTTGTGAAAAATACTTCCGGATTTTTTTCCTGAGAAAACCCCCATATGCTTGGACTATTAGTCTGTTATCATCAAATGGTTTCGGTCATTTTTGAATAGCCGCAGTCAGTGTGTTAAATATAAAGACATGCTCTTTAATTTTCTACCGCAAGTCGCTGGCGTTCCGCAAGGTAGTTTCTTATCCCTGCTTCTTTTCTCACTATTTATTAACTCAATATCTAACGTGATTAATGCAAAATATCATATCTATGCCGACGATGTCCAAATCTATTCCCACTGTCGCCCAGAAGACATTGACGAGGCTATAGCCTCTGTTAACGCTGATCTTCCGATGATATCTGACTGGTCGAAATCCCATGGCTTGCTCCTAAATCCATCCAAGACTCAAGCTATCATAATCGGAAGCAGCTATTTCACCTCGAGGATCGACATAAACTCTTCACCAAGGATTGGCATAGGAGCGGATGAGGTCCCAATCAGCTCTTAGGTTAAAAATCTTGGTGTATACCTCGACCAAAATCGAGGAGATGAGACGTAAACTCTTTGGTCGCTTTCATGCAATAAAGAAACTCAAGAATTTTCTCCCCGAGGAAAGCAAAATCACAATCTGCCAATCTATTCTCCTCCCTCTCCTTGATTATTCAGGTGTTGCCTTCCTCGACATCAAGGAAGATCTAGCCACCAGGGTAGAAAGGCTGCAAAATGTCTGCATTCGATTCATTTACGACCTAAGAAAGTTTGACCATATTACGGAGTACAGAAGGGGACTTCACTGGCTGACGACCCGAGAAAGGAGAGATACGGGAGTCCTAGGTTTGCTCTTCAGAATCCTGAAGAGGGCCGCTCCGAACTAACTTATAAGTAGGTTCAAACCTCTATCTTCTCAGCCTACTGAGACAACCTACTGCTCTCGATCCCTAGTCACAGTAGTGATTTCTTCTCGTACTCCTCTGTACGTGGAGCCCGTCTCTGGAATGCTTTACCCACGCGTATAAGGATAGCACCTAGTTTGTTTTGCTTCAAACGCAGGCACAAAGAACACTTGAACCCACGCTCATAAACTTTTCCTTATTTTTCCCTATTTTTTCCTCCCTATTGCGTCCCCTGCGTCATTATAGGTTTATTGTTTGTTTTTTTTTAAATTTATTGTTTTGTTTTCCTGCTGAATTTAAATGTTTAAAATTTAAATTATTAGTTTATTTTTACCGCATAACATGTTATTCCACTAGGTTAAGGTTAACTGTATGATATTGCTTTTAGGCAATAAGCTCGCCTTTTGTTAAATAAAATAAAGCGTTTAATTATTATTATTATTATCATTATTATTATTAGTGGGGAACTGTGATACAAAATTCGTATTAATATGAATAAAGAAATTGATAAGGAGAAAGATCATGCCCTCCTAACTTTTTATGCTTTATTTTTATCTTATCTATTAGAAATTAAGTAAATATATTGTCAGCCAGAAGTGTTTGATAAGGTTTTTTCTTCGCTTCACGAGAAAGGAATCCTCAATTTAAATTTCTCATAGAAGCGTTTTATATTTAGAACTGTCTGTATTCGCGGTTTGCTTTTTATTCCCTTATTTTTGCTTTGCTGCTTGGTGAAGCGTGAGTTGTGTGGTGGGCCATAAACCGTTGCACGAGAGAGAGAAGACGTCCAAAAATGTCCTCGGCTAACAGTTAAGCTTGGAGAGTTAGTGGCGTAGCGACCGCCAACCCGCATTCGAGCCCCCTCTACGCCTCTACGCCTCTACGCTTTCGGACGATACGCTTGTAGTTTCTACGCTGGCAGACGACCGCCTGTCTACGGAGCCGTCCTTATATATGTCGAACGAGATGGCGTTGCCAGATTAATTATTCTAATAATTTAATTATTATATCCTGACAGTCTCCGATATTAAATATAATCCTTGACTATTCTCATTATTAACCATGAATATTCATATGACTATTTCCTATTATTTAATTTAGTTTTTTACCACGTTATTGATTTTCACGTGATTATTTAACGTTTTATATAATTTCACACAATTATATATTTTCCCTATCTTATTGTATATAGATCCTATTATTAATAATAATTAGTTATAATTAGTTATAATTTTTTACATTACATTACATTTACATTTACGTCGTGTCCAATTGGCGGATAAAAACCGTTCTTTGACTAGGATAGAAAAATAATTTACCGCGTGAAATTTGTAGTACCCGACGTTTCGGTGACGTTGCAGCCGCCGTTGTCCTTTGTTGTTGTTGGTAGACTGGTCTACCCTGGACAACTCGATCGACAAGAATTTAGGTGCCAAGGAATAACAAAAGAAAAAAGAAGAAAAATAACAAAAATGCTATTTTTTAAAAATATAATTAGGATTTGGAATAATTCGCAAGGAGCGAAAGATAGGAGAGGATGGGATGAGACGTAGGATAACTAGGAATTTAGGGACATGAAATGCTTTTTCGGAGACACTTGAAAGGTAGAAACCGTTGGTGCGTTTCTGATATTTGACGGGAGCTGGTTCCATAGTCTAGCTGCATGAACAGTGAAGGAATAAGTAAAAAAAGAAGAATTATGAGTGGGAATCGCAATTTTACTATCCTGACTGGAACGGAGTGGAAGACCATGACTTCCGAAGTGATTGAATTTTTCGGTTAGGTAGGAGGGAGCGGTAGGATTGTTGAAGATGTTATGAGGAAGGAAAAGAATATGCATGTTTCTACTTTCACGTATCGAAGCCAATGAAGTCTGCTTCTATACTCAGAGACGTGATATTTTTTTTTCGCATTGAAGATATACCTAATGCATACATTTTGCAACCGCTCTAATTTGTCAAGGATGGTTTCAGTGACGTCAAGGTCGCAAACATCAGCATAGTCTAGTATAGGCAATAGCAGTGTTTGAGGTATGGCCTTCTTAACTTCCACTGGTAAAAATCTTTGCAACCGCCGAAGACTATGAAATCCAGCAAAGTTTGCTGACTTTATTGATCTGTGACTGCCAAGAGAGATATTGATCAATGAATACCCATCAAAATATCTATCTATCTATTTAATTGAAAAAATCTTGGAAGATCTTGAGAAAAATCCAGAAAAACGAATTCCAGCATAAATTAAAATAGAACTACATTTTTCTTCATTTTGTTTTGCGATCTGTTCAACAAATGTAGTTATTTTATATATATTCAAATTTATTTATTTCGGTATTGATTTGTATTTTGAATTGTGCCGAAATGATGACTTCGCTCAGACGCTGCTATACTTCGAACTGGCAAGTTATCTCACTCGGAATCAACTGGAAAAAAAATATATTAACGACGAAAAAAACGAAGCCCAACTTCCTGTTACCCACATGTATTTTCCACTGATGTATTAGGTCGTTCTATTTTCAGTCCAACCAAACAACTGCAAGTTTGAGGGAGGGGGGGGGGGGGAAATAGGGAGGGGGAGTGGAGTTTGGAAGGGGGGGTTGGTGTGGGGTTAAGGGATTTGTATGATTACCGGGAATGTCTTTGGATGATACAACTGATTTTTTCCTTTGTTTACATATTCCAATAGCTTTTCACAAATTCACAAAACGATCGCAAACAAATTTATTGAAATTTGGACAGGACAACGTCTGTCGGGTCAGCTAGCACAAAATAAAATAAATTAAAAGTAAGATAAACGCTGGCAACGCCGGTCGGCGCGCCGCGGCATGGCGCCTCAGCATGGTGGGCCGCCGGCCTCGTCTCAAACTCCTGACAATGTCGCCAGATTTGGTATTTTAGCAATAGTGGTGGTATTTTTGGCCCTTAAAATTTTACGGTAGTATTTTGTTGGATGCAGTATTTTCGGTATTTAAAAATAAGATTCATTTTACTTTACCGACCTACCACCCGACGAGAAGGAAAAGTTTTGTGAACGCATTTCTGTGTGTCTGTCTGTATGTAATCCTCCACGATAGCGCCCAAACGCTGAATCCGATTGAGCTGAAATTCGGTACGCAGGAATCATTTGTTGATGGCAAAAGTTGAAAATATTGTATTTGAAATCACTAGTCATTTATTATCCCCGAAATATTGGAGTTAGATACTTGAAATTGGGTACACAGATGCCTTGTCGGACCGAAATCGTTGTGAAATTTGGTTGGAATATCTCTGATACAAGCTGCACTAAGAATATTTAAATTCCGCCATACATATTAATCAAATATTTAAACCCGGAGCCGCCCGAGGCTAGCCAAGAACAAAACCGAAATGGGTTCATCCGCCGACGGGCGCTCATCGATTTTATTTATGAAAATAATATTCAGATGTAATCAGTCATTGGCTGCTTGTCGGGAAACATAACTGTTTTTTAACTATATTGAAAGAAATATAATAGTGGCAAGTAATGGCTATAAATGCCCAATATGCTATAAGTTTTTACCATTTTGTCGACGAGAGCAAACCAAATTCCAGATTCCAGAGCGAATGAAAAGCCTTGGAGAGGACCAATTTAAAAAGATAATCTATACTAATATTATAAAGAGGTAAAGTTTGTGACGTTGTAGGAAGTGGATCTACTGCACCGATTTTGAAAATTCTTTTACCAATAGAAAACCACGTTATTTGTAAGTGTCAAAGGCTATATATTAATCCGAAAATGAAAAGACTTTTTCGTGGTAGTCGGATTTCCAAGTAAGTCGGAAAAAACGGTCGAACGAAAACGTTTCTAACGAACGCTGCCTTAACGATGAGAGATATATGATTAGGTTCTAGAGAAAAGTTTTTGAGCTTGATAATCTCTACAAAAAAGTCAGCGACAGCATATGTCTTACTTTTATATTTAAGTAACAAAAAGTAGTATTTTATATTAAACAAATAATTTAAATCGTTAGGCTAAGTTTATTGGTCATATTATCTACAATTATGAATTATTATCAAAATAAGTAAATTTATCGTCTCAAGTGTTTAAAACAAAAGACGTTTCCCTTTTACTGCATAAATAGATAAAGAGATAATACGACATAGGTATGTAAAAATATAACCCTTCTTTTCAGTGGCGGCGCTAGACCACACTTGGACGTCGGCGAAATTAGGTTCGCGAGGCCTTTTTTATTTCGCAGTCAAAAAGATAACGTTAGATTACAAAAGCCGAATTATAATGAAACTAATGTATGAGTAAACGAGTTTTATTGCTAATCAAATGATGGTAAAAATTACACAAATAGAAATTAAAATAGACGAACTTTTCGGCTTTTGGCCTCACTGAACTTTTTCAGGATTATGTCATAGCTAATACTAGCCGCTATTTCAGCTTCAATTGATAGAATTGATAACGCAGATAGTCTCTCTTGGGTCATCGTGCTTCTCAAGTAGGTCTTAATCAATTTTAACTTTGAGAAGCTTCTCTCAGCGGAAGCTGTACTGACGGGAACTGTGAGCATGATTCTAATTGCCATGTAAACATTTGGATATATTTCTTCCAAATTATTTTCTAAAATGTACTGAATGAGTTGTTTCGCGTCGTTGACAGAGTCAAGTGAATTCGCTTTTAAAAGCTGTAGCTCTTCATATAGCTCGAAAGGCTTTATGTCACTGTTTTCGCCGTCGCCTTCCCGCAGTATTGTACCTAAATCATTACAATGCTTGAGAAGGTCCTCTTTCGATATCGATTTCAAATAACTGATATCATAAATAAAACCAAATTGTTCAAAATATTCATTGAGCGCTTTAAATCGACATTCGGTGTAGACTATAATAGCATCTATCATTGTGTTAAAAAAGTTAACTCTGTAATGCATTTCAAAAGATTGAATAGGTCCATCAATATGTTCATAATCGAACATTCGTTTTTTCCTGGCTGTTCTTTTTTCTTTAAATTGACACTGAAATTCGAAAGTACTTTTCTCCACAAACAATCGAGCTTGTGCAACAATATTGTCAAATCCTGTATTACGGAATTCTTGAATCCAGCTACAAAATGAACGTAAAGTATCGATAGCGACTTTCAAGTTGACTTGAACCGATTGCCATAGTTTACTTATATTGTTCACACGTAGTAAAACCTCGTACCACACGTGTATTGCAACAATAAACTCAAAAGTTAACATTTCGTTCAAGACTGCTTCACAGTCGCTTAGAGTTTCAGAATCATCACTTTTATTTTTCAGGTCATTCACGCATTCGATAACATCATCAAATTGCAAAAATATTGCTTTTACTGCTCCGATTCTACTCTCCCATCGTGTTTCAGACAGCGGTTATAATGTCAATTTTAATTTAGTTTTTACAATATCCCAACGCTTACTTGACTTTGAAAAGAGCACATAGATTTTATTGATGAAGCCGAAAAATGTTTTGGCTGTTGTAGAAGAGTTAGCTGCATCAATCAAAAGCAAATTCCAACTGTGGCATCCGCACTGCGCGAAGAATGCTCTTGGATTTATATTGAGTATTCTTGTTCTGACACCTTTATTAATACCCACCATATTGGCGCCGTTATCATATCCCTGTCCTCGACAATTTTGGATATTTAGACCATTTCTTTCCAGTTCTTGTAATATTGAATTAGTTAAATACTCTCCTGTTGTTTCTGCGACGGCAATAAACCCACCAAAATGTTCCTCTATTGCTCCAGTTGAGGAATTGCAAAATCTTAATATTATTGACATTTGTTCAACACGGCTGACATCCCTGGTACAATCGAGCAAGAAGGCGTAGTATTTTGCTTGTTTAACTCTGTGTATAATTTCGTCATAACTGATTTAGACATTAATGCAACTAATTCATTTTGAACGTCGTGGCTCAGATAATGTTGAGTAAGTTGCTTTTCATAAATACGTTGCATGTGCTCCCGTAGTGTCAGATTATATTTGGATAACAACTTAAATAAATCAATAAAATTACCACTGTTTCTGCTATCGTTCAATTTAAGAGATTCTCGGTGAGCTCTAAATGCCAGATTGTGTGAGGCTAAATAGTTTATTATATCAATCATTATTTTAGACAAATTATGCCAATACTTTTGCGATTCCCTAATCAATCTTTCGTTATCCTTATCTATTGTTTTTCCCTGTTTGATTCCTTTATAGAATTCCATCCATTTAATCATGCACTCCATGTGTCCTTGACTTTGTTTATGTCTTGGCAATATCCGACTCAAATCTTTCCAGTCACAACATCCTTCTTTTACCATCTGTGTCTGCAAATGTGAAAAAAGTCTACATGGAAAGCATAGCAACTTTATCTTGAAATATGGAGTAAACTAACCAACTGCGATGTTGCGTTTCGCCGTTACTTAATTTTCGAGTAAAATGAAATTAAGAAAAATGTCTTTAATTTGCGTCTTTTGGGTAACTTTCATCAGATTTCTCTAGATCTTGATGATTGGGTCCATTTTGAATTAAGTCATGACGCCGCAAATCATTTACTGGAAATACTCACTTCCCCGGATCTAAGTCTATAAATGACTCTTTTAAATTAACTGCTTGCTCTTGATTTCTTGAGTCACACATCCTCTCAATTTCTAACTCTTCATTGGGTTCAGACATTTGGATCACAGCAGATTCGCCCGATGTTGAAGGTAAAGAAGCTGTATCAGAAATTTGAGTAAAAGATTTATTTGACTCTGAAGCTGGTTCAGAAACTAAAGTTTCATCAGTGACTCTGACTCTGAAGCTGTGACACTTGTAGTCCTTGAAGGTTTCTTAAGAAATTTCATCATACTGAAACTCAGAGCTTGGTTGGATATAACCGTTTCAGCTTTTCTTTTTCTTTTTGATGCACCGGATTCCCATATCCTCCCTACATCTCTGTCTCTAGTGGGTCCTCCAGTCATGATGACTAAAAAATATTTTTTGTTAAAGTTTGGTAAGTACAGTACTTAAACTAAACTTGAACTCAATGTATACTGATTATAAGAGGTAAGTGTGATCATCAATAATCATCCAGAATATTTAATTTTCTCCAGTCACTAATTTATTAAGCTATGAAGTGTATTTTGTTAAATATATAATTGCTACTAATTGTAAAATAATTTTCTCTATACTATTAGCAAGGTCTTTTTCTCATAGGCATCTGTAGAGCGGGGGCTGGGTCATGTAATCTTAGAAAAAATATTTTATTAGATGCTTTCAAAATAGGCTCAGTAGCTTCAGAGTTAAATAATACGAAACGAGATCTGCCGATCTGTCATTTTTTATAGCAGATGCCCAAGCCCCCCATGATAAACAACCCTATAGATACGCCAATACGTTTTATGGAAAATTGATATAATTTATTGAACCTAGATTATTTTGTATTGAAAGAATACCGTACGAGACGTATGGAAAAAAAGAACTCGATGAAAATAATACAGTTACCTATTAAGAATTGGGACGCCTACAAAAAAAAACATACTCGAAAAGTGAAAATTTTCTATGTTCTCCGGTGAGAAAAAAAAACACTACACAGGTTTAAAACAAGGTAAGTCTACTTTTTTATTTCGGTTTGTACAGAGAAATACATTGTATTTATTTACGACTTATAAAAGATATATACCTATCGATTTCGATAAAATCATTTCGTTAAATTCGTTATTTGACTTACCTACCTTAGAAATATGAAATAAATCACAATCTAAATTAACACTTTTATCCACTAGAACGCCACCGGGGTAATGATAATGACTTTACAACACAATAAAAAGAAACTTTGTGGATGCGAGTCTAGTTCTATTCACAGAATGAATGATTGTTTACGTTACGCTCACAGAAGAATGAAATACAAATAATTATACGACACGGGGATTCCCCGTCCCGAGACTCGAGCGCGAACTTTCATAGTGTTGCCAGAGGACTCTGGATAATACCCCTAAAGTACTACTCACTTACTTTACTCACGCAAGTGTATGAAAATAAATAAGAATAAATAAATAAAATTTAAATAATTTTTAAAACTTTTGCGAGGCCCCCTCAGGTGCGAGGCCGTCGGCGGTCGCCGACGTCGCCGACGCCTAGCGCCGCCACTGCTTCTTTTGGCAGTCAGGAAATAAATCATTGCACTCAGTACTAACCAAACCACACTCATAATTTCATCACAAGTAAAAAGTTTTACCGCCCAACGAAGTGGGCACGGGTCAGCTAGTTATAAATAATTTGGTAAGAAACCTAATTTATGGTATAAGGGAGTTTGATTTTTCCTAGTTTATTTTCCATGTTTCCTAGAATTTACAATTAGCAAAATTTGCAAAATTTTAAACATAACGGTATTATGATGGCTGATATTCTAATTCTCATATAATTTAGTATACATCTATTTATATTCAAAAAGGCATGTTGCTGGATTGACAATACAATTATTTTACGTTGATTATTCTACATAGAATTTCCATATATATTTTAATATAATATTCTCTATTAATATTTAATGACATTAGTATATTTTGATTGTAATATTACAGCCATGACAACTATCATGATAGTTATGTTTTTAATAATAAAAATTTTAAGCATTTAATTTTGTGACGCATCCAAGTGTAGGAATGCCTATCTACTGGAGTAGTTGATTGTATTGTATTGTATTGTCGGTTTCGTTCTCTGCCGATCAGTATACCACCGAAATTCTACAAGCAAAAATAACTAACCAACCGCCATACAAGATACAGTATGCAGCAAAAATAACATATTGTGTCATGTGTGAAGGCATCCATACTTCTACATACATATTTAAGTACATATGCGATTTTTTTACTGTTCCTGCATCAAATTTCTGTTGACAAAACAGAATGGCATATTATGTCAGATCGGTATATTTTACTGGATCCGGAATACTGTCGCGTGTGTGAACTCGCTCATACAATTACATACGCTATCAATGAAAAAAACACCGTATCTGATAAAATGGACCTCTGTATGAACAGGCTCTTACTCGGCAAATTTTTACTAATTAATTTTTAGAGAAAAATCGAACATAAATCCAGGACTTTGAAAATGAGTAGCTTGAAACACCGATTCTTCCTGATCATTCTTCGCTGCTCTGCTGATAGATAGTTACTCCAGACGCTGATGCAAGTCCCGTTGAGATTCTCCTAGTATATGGGACTCGCGAGAAAGAGTTTATCTATACTGTAACGGACAGAGCGATCAATTTATTTTATTTATTTAGGTAAGTAACAGCATGAACTTATAATTAGATTCGTAATTCTTAAAAAAAACATGTTCTTATGCCGTTTATAACTTACGCCATTCGAAATTATTTGAAAAATATTTTACAAACTAAATTATGAAACAAAAAATACAATACATCCGTAAATATTTATTAATCAAATGACCGCAAACGTTGTAGAATTAACCGCAAATATATACATCATACTTATACAACATCAATTCAAAGTAAGTAATTGGGAATACATATATAAGTTATATTATATTTATACATACATACAAATCAATAATTACTCGCAGTTGTCGCTGCAGCTTCAAGGGCGGTTCGTACTGCCGATTTGAAGCTAATTTTGTTTCTACTATAAATGTAAAGCCCTGTGAATTTATCATTATACGTACGTGGCAATATGTTAAGCATTGAATTACGCGTGTAGTTAGAATGTCGTCTCGGGGGCTCGAATAACTGTATACATCGGGTCTTACGTTGCGGCACCTTCAGAGCGATGCTCGAAACTATGTATGGGCTATCCAGCGTCCTGTAACGGACTTTAAGTCCATTACATGCGATCATATCCACTGACACAATTCAGCTATTATTTTGACTCATGTAGCTAAGAATCAGCACGATGAAACAATACTTTTACTCGGAATATTTTCCGATTGCATCATTTCACGGCCTATTTAAACCGGCGAAAAAGCAACCAAATTATCATTCCCCGAGTGATCACCTTCCCCCAAGGTTGCGACGGCATATCCGGTACCCCTCTTACGAGGTCGCTCAACGGATCCGGCTCCTTGGTTTCCTTTCCTTATTCTCCCTGAGTCTCGAAACATCAGTCTGTAATCCCACAGACTCGAGCCGTGCCCAGTACAAGATACTAGGAGCGCACATACAATCCTCATCCGTGTATCCTCGTAACCGCAGTCGCGCATCTATATACTCGCGTCCACGTAAACTGTTCGGAAAGCGTTATAACTAAGCGTTATAGCGGAAAGCGCAATATTCAAACCTTCGATCAATAAATTCCTTCTACTTCGTTCAAAACCGCCTTTCAATACGGAGATAACTCGTAAATTGACACCACCACCTCACACCAAACAATTGGAGTCTTGTGAGGGGTGGTCGCTCACATTGGTGACCCCGACGTGATCTATCTAACGCTGGATAGCCCGACGTGATGTATGGGCTATCCAGCGTCCCATTGACGATGTCAGGTAGCGCAGTCATATCCGCAGCAGTTCGCCGATCCTCAAGCGACAGCATATTCAAATGCTGTAGCCTATCACAAGTGTGTTGTGAACACGCACACAATTTGGACTGGCTATTCAACCGCAGAATTGTTCTTGCGGTAATATACTCAGGTACGTACTTAATAAAGTCAGGGGAATCAAACATAGTAGAATTATTGGGATTAAGAAGGAATATGATTTCAGGATGACTAGAGCTGTCAACTGCAACGGGCGAACCCGTCACCGCAGAAAGTTTTAACGATATTACATCGTTCTGTCTCCCGTGAGGTGAACGCAGAAGAGTTAGGACCAAACAGTCCACCGTTTAGTTACGCCACATGCCCGTAAGAAGACAACGCCTTTCTGCGCGATAACCACGTTAATTAACCAGCGGGCCGACACTCTTACCCCTTACTACCAGTTGCAACCAGATTACTCCGGCCTCCCGGCTGGCTACGGGTTCGAGGTCGCTTGCGCAGTCCTCTCCCTTACGAAGCGATGATCTATCTAATCTATCGCGGACCACGGCGTCCTTTATCCGGTTTTCACCCGGAATCGGGTAGCCGTTTGATCGTATTAAGAGCAGTCGCCGTAAGGCGAACAACTACTTCCGCTCTATAGGAGACAGTACTGTTTCCAGACTCCCCCGACTGTCGGTCAGAATGCACAATCGATTGGCTGACGTCGCACGGTGCGCAAACCGTCCAGGAGCGACAGAAGATTCCTGGGGGGAACCGCAGGCCTGAGTCCTACCCGGGCTCGGACTTCATACGTGGAGGCCGCCGGGTGTTGACCTGTGAGTTTGACCGACCCTGAACATATAGGTCTTAGTGGCCAATTGCAACAGGGCCCATTAGCTCCGAGCAGTGGCGTCGCTAGACCTCTGTAGGCCCGGGGCGGAAATAATCTGAGAGGCCCCCCCAGGAAGTGATAAATCAAGAGAAACTGTGTCAAGAATAAAATTAGGGCGGAAAATAAAAACAATCTCAATCCATGAAAACTCAAGTCTTATTTATTAAGGTCAAGGTGAAAAACAAAAGACAATAACTAAAATTTTAGTGTTAAACAACAAAATCAAAACCCTTTCTGCCTGCGCACTTTAGCTTCAGCGAACTCCTTAATAATTGCATCAAAATCCGCCTTGTTTGCTACTTCCCTTTCCACTGACAGAATAGCCAAACCGTTAAGCCTTGCTTGGCTCATTGTTGATCTTAAATAAGTTTTTATCAGCTTGAGCTTTAAAAACCTTCTTTCGTTAGAAGCCCCAGAAACACACACTGTCAAAAAAAGTTTCAATGCTACATACACATTGGGAACAGATTCTGTGAGGTCCATTTCCACAATGAACTGTAAGACTTTTAGTGATATCCACTTCTCCGATACTTCTTTTGGAACCCCAGCAAAAAATCCATTCTATTAATATGGAAACTATTTCATATGGAACATAAGCATTACATTTATATTTTTCATGTGGGCCTCCTAAAAAATTACCATTTGGAGGCCCCTGCCCTTGCGAGGCCCGGGGCGGACCGCCCCCCCGCCCCCCCCTAGCGACGCCACTGGCTCCGAGGTACAGGTGAAACGGTTCTAGCCGCGGCCGTTCTCGGCAAACTAACCGCCTATTTACTTGGTCAAACAGTCAGCTGGTTAGCTGGTTAGCCGGTCATTGCGACCGGTATTTTGCCGGTCTGGGCGGCCTCGCCGCATTTAGATCCGCCTCTATCACACACATACACACACGAGAGTATCGTGTACCGAGTACAGCCTCCACAGATCTATTAGCTCCCAAATGATTCAGGATACACTAAACTAAGCATGTCCAAATCCAAATCCATATCAGTCGACAGGCCCTTTAGAAAGGCCTGTGACGTCTTCTACAGGCATTTTTCGCCTTTTGTGAAGCTTTTCTTGAGCCGGGCCCATTGGCCCGGCTTTCGAGGATATGACGTCTCAGGGCTGTTTCCCCTGAGGCAGGCTTCTTTATGAGGTGCTTCTTACGCTCCTTTCCTGGAGGCACGTGGTAGGTCCGTTTGTAAGTGGGTATTTAGCAGCATGATGTTCTGTTCTTTCGTGCCGATTTGGCACTCGCGAATCAGCTCTAGCAACTGTATTGCCCTAATCAAGACCAGCTCGTCTTCCTCGAGGAAGCGCATCTCGTCCAGGTATTCCGGCTCTTCGGGCTGGGGTTGTCGGGGCGGTGTGGTCGCACACTCTTCGTCCGTTTGTGTGCAGGCGGACGCTGTGGTTGCTCTTCTTCTTCTTCTCCGTCGTTCCCTCATTACTGAGGATCATGGCCACTAACAACAGTTTGCCTACGAGGCTCCTCCACTTCGACCTGTCTTTTGCATGGCGGGTCGCAGATTTTATTAACCCTTTTGTAACTTCTTTGATGAGGTCGTTCCATCTGGCCGGTGATCTGCCTCTGCTTCTTCTTCCCTCCACTTGACCCCCGGAAAGCATTTTCTCCAGATTCTCTGGGTTTCTCCTGGCAACATGACCGAAGAACTGCAGGACCCTTCTCATGCATACGGTAGAGAGCCTCACTTGGATGCCGAGTTCTTCCAGGACAGATTTGTTGGTGCGGCGTGCTGTCCATGGGATTCCTAGCATTTACGCCAACACCACATCTCCAGTGCATCGATTTTGGTGCGTATACGAGCCTTAATGGTCCATGTCTCCGATGCATAGAGAAAGATCGAGAAAACCAGAGCTCGAACCAGCCTGGCCTTAGTCCGCTTACTTATACCCCGATTCTTCCACAGCCTTTCTAGCTTGCTCATGGCCGATCTTGCCACCTGGCTTCTGCGTGAGACCTCCTTTTTGCAGTTTCCGTCGTTGCATATCATGGAGCCCAGATAAACGAAATCTTTCACAGCTTGAAGGTCACTCAAGTGGTTGCTCTAGGCCAGCGATGCACAGCCTTTTTCTACTTGAGGGCCGCATCACCTTCTTCCAACTAACGGAGGGCCTATGAAACAATGTTATGGTTATGGTCTTCGAATAATTATTTATTTTCTGCTTCTTTGAAAATTTGGATCATTCAACCTCACGTGTATCAATGTCATAATAATAATATAAAATATATTAGTGCCAATACAATAGTTAAAGAATGGAAAATTTTAGATTACAAATACGTATCATTGTTATCCATATTAAAGTATAATATACTAGGAATAACATGTATTCTATTCTATTATCTAACTAAGAATATTCTATATATCTTACTAAGAATACATTTTATTCTTAGTAAGATATATAGAATATTCTAAGATACATGATACACATTTTATTCTAAGATACATGACATTGTGTAGAAGACACAATTTTTTGTATGTTAGGGGTCACTTTAGTAGTGGCTAAGCGCAAAATGCCTTCAAGATTTTCGTTTTAAGACGATTTCGGTTCTTACATTTATTAGCATTATTCATTATTGAAAATGTTTGCGAAGTGCGAACGAGACGTCGTAGCGGTGAGGCGCTCGGCGAGCGTGCACAGTTTTCTACATATGTATATTGAAAAAATATTTTTAAATAATTTCGAGGACGGGGGCCGCCCACAAAGTGTCGGCGGGCCGCGGTCTGTGCATCGCTGCTCTAGGCGGATCTATTTGGGAGCAACTGAGCTGGGCGGTCGCTTCGTCGTCCATACTCTCCTCCTGCGGCGGATGGGGCCTTGTTGTCTGCTGCTGCAGTGGCTTTGACCGGCGCCACCGGTTGGACTTCCTCTCCACAGCTGGCTGCTGTGGAGCGGCCGGCGGCGCCATTTGTGCCATTTGTGCCACGGCGTCGGGCTTTTCCTAGTTGCTAATTCGGCGTAGGTAGGCACGTCATCGGTTTCCGAGCGTTGCCGTGAGTCGAAGATTTGTTGTTCGACGAAGGAGTCGACGGAATCGGCTCGACGGCGCTGCGACCCCCTCTGCAGATCTTCTTCTGGAGACGCGGGATCTCTCCCGCCTTTCCTCGGCGTCACAGGCGGGATAGGAGGCATGACCTTGCCCCTAGTTAATTCACAAACAAACTGGGTTGACTGGAGGAGAGCTACGACAGTCAACGCAGTGCGGCAATACAGCCTGAGCGCGGCAAAACGGACAGCACGACCTCACTGGTCGCGAGTCGGACACTGTATGTGATGACTAAGCGTGTCAAGATACTAAAACGACTATTTCGCGCGCGATTGATCGATCGAAATTGGAATTTAAATAGACTAGTTCGCCATCTATTAACGCGACAAAACTGCACTCATGAATAGAAGTCGTAACCGTTCCATTGTTTAAGTAAGCTAACTGCCAACCTCCAACTACACTTGGAGGTGTCAACTCAGTGCTGTATGAACCCATGTAGGTATCCTTAGGCCGTCGAAATCTCGGGGAGGCCCTTTGCACTTTTCGGGGCCCCTTTGGGTTGTCAAACAAACCCGTCACCCCAGACTGGTATAACGATATGTGATCATTCTTTCCGCCGTGGGATGAGCGTGGAAGACTTTGAGACGGCACAAACCTACCGTCCAGAAAACCCACGAACCCGCCAGAGTCCAACGCCTTACGGCGAGGCACTAGGAAGGTAACCCAGTGAGGCTACCTCGTCCCCTGGCCACAAGTTTTGGTAGGATATCTCCGTCTGGAATTTACCTTCAGGATACGTTCTTCCTCACGACTGGTTACGGGACCAAAGTCGCTTACGCGGCCTCTACCTGCGTAATTCAGCGGTGATTTAATTTGAATTACCGCGGACCAAAGGCATATTTTGCCCGGCTCTGAATTCAGGATCAGATAGCCAAGAATGGTCATGTCAAGAATGGTTGACGACAGATCCGCCTTCGCTGCTTAGGAGTATATTTCCTTATATATATACGGAGGCTGAATAGAACCTGATTTGTGAGTTCGGCCGATCCGAGAACAGAGTGGATCTTATGACCCAAGCTGCACGAAACCATTCGATACCGAACTCGATAGTTACCTCAGGAAGTTTTACCGATATTTGATCGTCTCCCGTGAGGTTAGCGTAGAAGACTTGGGACGAAACAGTCCACTCTCTAGTTACGCCAATCGCCCGTAAGAAGCCAACGCCTTACCGCGAGAAGCCGGGTATGCACGTAACGAGGCGATACTCGCGTCCTTACTTCCAGTTGCAAATATATTACTCCTGTCTCCCGACTGGTTACAGGGTCGAGGTCGCTTGCGCGGTCCTCTTCCTTCGCAGCGGTGATACGGTGTATACCGAATCTACGGTATCAAGAGCAGTCGCCGTCAGGTGAACAACTACCCTTGCACTATCTAACCTAACCTAACCCCCGCTCTATTATAGGAGACAACTTGCGGTGTCAACTACAACGGGCGAGCCCGTCACCACAGGACGTTTTAACGATTTTCTCGTTCTGTCGCCCTGCAGTGAACGTAGAAGACTTTGGACAGAACAAATCCAACGTCCAGCTACGTCACAACCCGCAAGAAGCCAACGCCTTACCGCGAGATAGCCAGTGTTACCTGGCGGGCCGACCCTCGCGCCCTTGCTTCCAATTGTGACCAGATTTCTCCGGTCTCTCGATTGGTTCCGAGTTCGAGGTCGCTTGCGCGGTCCTCTCCCTTACGAAGCGGTGAAACGGTGTGCACCGAATCTATCGTGGACCAAGGCGTCCTTTGCCCGACTCTGAACCGGGATCGGATGGCCAATGGTCATTTCAAGAGCAGTCGCCGTAAGGTAGACAACCACCCCCGCTCTATAGGAAACAATACAGTTCCCAGACTCCCCCGACTGTTAGTCGGAGAGCACAGTCGATTGGCTTGCGCTGCTCGGTGCGCAGACCGTCCAGGAGCGCCAGAGGTTTGATTCCCAGGGGAGACTGGTTGACCCAGTGTCCTACCCAGGTTCACACCCCATGCGTGGAGGCCATCGGATGGGTGTTAACCCGTGAGTGTGACCGACCCTGAACACATGGGTCATCCAGGCCTCCTCATCATGGGCCCATTAGCTCCCTTTTTAGGAGACAGTTCAGTTTCCAGACTCTCCCGACTGTTAGTCAGAATGCACAATCGATTGGCTGACGCCATACGGTGCGCAAACCGTCCAGGAGCGCCAGAAGATTGAATCCAGTGAGAAACTAGCCCTCAGGCCAGAGTCCTGCCCGGGCTCGCACTTCATGCGTGGAGGCCGCCGGATGGGTGTTGACCCGTGAGTGTGACCGACCCTGAACTCCAATAGGGCCCATTAGCTCCCAGTAATAATACGTGTAGTAGTATTAGATTGCTCAATGCCGTACTACGTCTTGGCAGCTAGGACTTCACTACGAAACGCAATGTGTAGATGACACTCATGGTTACAAACATTGGTTAACCTTTTCGTATGTCTATTAGTCCAATATATAGCGTTCCTAACACCCTTCCAAATGTCCCGGGTTCGATTCCCGGATGGGTCACCATTTTCCGTTGGGATCAAATTAACGGAATTGCATTTTCAATTCTCTCGATCGAATGCAATAACAAGACACACACTTACACACATGTTACACGCACACATAGGTACATATAACACGTCATAGTAGGGTTGGTTGTAAGAGATTGTCATATGACAATAAACCCTCCCATTGTGACATTTCCCAATAAAGAGTATAAACAAACAAAAAACAAACAAACAATATAATAAGAAATGATTTTTTAGAATCATTATTCAGCTCTTATTATTTTTTTATATTATTTAAATAAAGATGTCAACGTTTAATTTCGTATACAGGTTTCATTACGTAATAAATACGTGCTTAAATGTTCACGCAGTATGGTTCCATGCGGTTTGAGCCCGATGGCCTGCCTGTGTTTTCTCAGGTCGGCCTAACTCCTGGTTCAGCTCCCATTCGGTAGCCCCCTCGTAGAGGGACAACCTGGAAGGGCCGCTGTGCCTGCCTGCGGCTGTAACCTTGCAGTCGCAGATAGTTGAAATCGGAGGTTCCGATCCGGGGCAACACCTCGGTCAGAACTGGGCGGTTTGCGCACCGTTTGCGTATCTGGCGAATAACCGGGGAATTATGGAAACGTATTTGTTTACCTCTAGTCATCTATCATGAGAAACGATCCGTTGGCCACAGATCCCGAGTGAGCTTGACGGACAAACGGCACCTCGTTCGCAATAAATTCGAACCTGAATTATTATAACTTCTGATGAAATTATGAGTGTGGTTCGGTTAGTACTGAGTGCCATGATTTATTTCCTGACTCCCAAAAGGAGGGTTATATTTTTACTGCATATGTATGTATGTATTTCCATGTCAACTTGGCTATATTACCGGGTTTCAAATGAGTGAATGAAATGATTATGATTGAATAAATTAAGTTTATTTTAATTGTTCAAAACTTCTCTATATACTATATTAGATGTAATGTTATTATTTGGTACAATAATATATTGTCTTTCAGGAGTTCCAACCCGAGATACGGTCGCGGTTCCATACTTATGTCGTATTATCTCTGTTATATGCAGTAAAAGGTAAAAGTCTTTTGTTTTAAACACTTCAGATGATAAATTTACTTATTTTCATAAGAATTCATAATTGTTGATAATATGACCAATAAAACATGGCCTAACGAATTAAATCTTTTTTTTATATATAAAAACTACTTTTTGTGACTTAAATATAAAAGTGAGACATATGCTGTCACTGAATTTTTTGTAGGCATTATCAATCTTGTAACAAAAATCCAAATTTGCATGGCATGTTATGTTTCAAAAACATGTTGCACGCATTGCAACATGTTTCGCTTGTATTTCTCGTGTTTTTTTTATATTGGTCTTACTCAGTTTTTGAGTTGTTTCGGAATCAAGGTTCAAAATCTGAAAACATATCTCCAAAACATAAAAAATCGCTAATAGCTTTGACAGTTGGATCTGTCATAATAGAAATAGCCCTATTGTACGGCCCAATAAAAAATGAACCTTCTGGTGTTCTTGCCATGACAAAAAAACAAAAGATTTACTTAAAAAATCAAGTTCAAAAGAATTTTTATAAATGTAATAAATATTACAAAAATATTACTATTTTATTGTGAACATGAGTTGCTATGAGTTTTTTTTTTAAATCTCCTAAAGTTGGTATAACTGCAGGCAGTCCAGTCTGTCCAAACTAGCCACAGTAATTGAGGGGCATCATTTTTTCCAAGATGGCGCGAGGAAGAGCACTTCTAACTCGCGCCGGGCGACAAAAAACCCGTTAAAAGCAGGGTGATCCGCGAGTTGTGTGCACCAGAAGTGCGGCGTTTTTAAAGTTATGTGAACAAGGTCTCATTTTTCGGTAAGCGTTTAATTCTTTTGGGGGTATAACTGCAGTATAGGAACCTCTCCTGGATTTTTGATTTTTAAACGTCACCGGACTATATTCGCCACGCAGATTCCGAATCTGCAATAATATTTTGTCGCTCTCAATAAATAAGCGAGATATAGGCATTTAAAATTTGCATACTAAACGTCAAAAAGACGGCCATATTGCTTCAGAAGTAGTGTCGGAATATACTTAGTCGATATACCGCGAGTTCTCTAATATCGATAACAATTCGCGATTTTAGAAAAATGATGGCATGGTCGTGAAAAAACATGTGCGATATTAAAAAATAATAGTCTATTTTCGAGGGTTTTTTCAATGACTTTGCGTTTTGATAACAAAAGGTATCCTGAAACAATAGAAAATGCCTAAATATCTGAATATCCCCGCAAGCAAAAAATTTTTTTTCGAATTTCGCGCGAAATTCGAAAAAAATTTTTTGCCTGCGGCGCTATTGAAGTTAACATGACAATAGAAAATTCCTAAATATCTGAATATCCCCGCAAGCTAAAATTTTTTTTCGAATTTCGCGCGAAATTCGAAAAAAAATTTTTGCCTGCGGCGCTATTGAAGTTAACATGACAATAGAAAATTCCTAAATATCTGAATATCCCCGCAAGCAAAAATTTTTTTTCGAATTTCGCGCGAAATTCGAAAAAAAATTTTTGCCTGCGGCGCTATTGAAGTTAACATGACAATGTGTTAGCGATATTTCGTTTTTTTCCAAGGTTTTTACTAAATGACTTTGGTGATAATGACAAAAGGTAACCTTAAACAAACGAAATGTCTTCAATATCAAATTAACACCGCAGACAAAAGAAATTCGAAATAAAATTTTTGCCTGCGGCGCTATTGATATTAACATAAGAATGACAAAAGGTAAACTGAAACAAACTAAATTTCTTCAATATCAAATTAACACCATGTGTTAGCGATCATCTAAAACAATTGGACAATTTTCGTAGATTTTACGAACATTTGAAATTTGGTGTATTGATGACTAAAGGTAACCTGAAACAAACGACATTTCAGGATATCTTCTGTCATCAATACGCAAAGTCATTGAAAAGACATCGAAAATAGTGCCCTTTTTTAATTTGCGCGAAAATATGTATTTTTCCAATCGCTTTTGTTCAACATATTTCAATTAATCTTAAAACTCTCCAAATTGTCATAATTTCTGTAATATCGCTAATTGTTATCGATATTACGATATACTCGAAAGTGTCAACACGGTAAGTACAAACAAAATGGCCGCAACTTTGTTGACATTGGGATAACAAATTTGAACGCCTATATCTCGCTTATTTATTGAGATCGAATAAAAATTATGGAAGATTCGGAATCAGCGTGGTGAATATAGCGGGGTGAATTTTATTTTGGGCCATTTTAGGCTATTTGTTTACATATAAAATTTAAAGTTTGAATGCCTATATCTCGCTTATTTATAGCGACCGACACAATTTTCTTCCAGATTTAGCATTAAAATGCTACAATCTATTAGTGTATATTTTTAATTTTTTTTTTGGTGAGAGGTTCCTATACTGCAGTTATTCCGGCTGTGCCGCCTTTTTTTTACTTTCCAATGTAATTTCAACAATAAATTGGCCCACCGTGCCCTGACTTTTTCTCGCCTGGATGTCCATTTGAACTGAAATACAACATTTCTGAAGTCTGTACCACATGTCTGAAGAGGAGATAGAAGGAGGAACTACCTGCTAATAAAAGGATCTTGTTTTTCTAACTTTAAATTTGTAGTTTTATTTTAAAATTGCGAAGGTTTATTCTCTGTCTTGCCAAATTTAGTGACAAAGTAAATTCTTTCCCCGACCCTGTGGTTGTTTTTTTAATTTTCGGTCATAACCTAACCTATAGTATTTTTTTCTTTTTCGCGTTTTAAATAAACGCGATGGCGCTCTTGTTTCTTGTTGGTATAACGCGATTGGATTACTAATCGTACGTTATAATCTCTACAACTTTTCTCTGGAATATAATCATATATCTCTCATCGTTAAGGCAGCGTACGTTTAAGAAACGTTTTCATTCGACCGTTTTTTCTCCGACTTACTTTGCAAATCCAACTACCATGGAAAAGTCTTTTTATTTTTCGGATTATTATATAGCCAATGATACTCACAAATCACGTGGCTTTCTAGTGGTTTTCAAAATCGGTTCAGTAGATCCAGAGATTACTCCCTACAACCTTACAAACTCACAAACTTTACCTCTTTATAATATTAGTATAGATAAAACAGTGATTAGTAACGAATGCCAACTCGATATCGAAGGGAGGAATGGAATATAAGGACAAGCAAAGGAGACGGGAGGGGAGGGGTATTCATGATTTGAGTAAATGTTTCTTTAGAGATTTTTTAAACCCGCTCAGGTTTTCAAGTTGTCTTATGGGCAAAGGCACGGAATTCCAGTGTCGGGCGGCCTGCACCGCGAAAGACCTGGACATGAAAGTTGATGAATGCTGAGGTAAAGCCAGCAATAGATTTTCCTGACGGCATAATGAAAGGCCATGGGATAAAAGCGGAGAGAAGAGATTATGCAAATAAGTAGGCATGTTTGACTGTAGTACACGGAAAAGTAGGGCGAGTATGTGAAAATCTTGACATTGTTTGGTATGCGAAAATCCCGACATATTTACCTAGGGACAACTAAAGTTGTCAACTACAACGGGCGAGCCCGTCGCCTCAGGAAGTTTTAACGATTAGTCGTTCTATCTCCCTGGAGTGAGCGCAGAAGACTTGGACAAAACAGTTCACCGTCAAGCTCCGCCACATGCCCGTAAGAGGCCAAGCCTTAACCGCGAGATAGCCAGGAGTGTTACCCAGCGGGCTTACTACACTCACGCCCTTACTTTCAATTGCGACCAGATTACTCCAGTCTCTCGATTGGTTACGAGTTCGAGGTCGCCTGCGCGGTCCTCTCCCTTACGAAGCGGCGAAACGGTGTATACCGAATCTATCGCGGACCACGGCATCCTTTGCCCGGCTGTTCACCCAGGATCGGGTAGCCTATGGTCGTTTCAAGAGCAGTCGCCGTAAGGTCCGTGACCACCCCCGCTCTATAGGAAACAGTACTGCTTCCAGACTCCCCCGAGTGTTAGTCAGAGTGCACAGTCGATTGGCTTACGCCGCACGGTGCGCAGACCGTCCAGGAGCCCCAGAAGGTTGATTCCTAGGGGAAACTAGCCCTAAGGCCAAAGTCCTACCCAGGCTCACACTTCATGCGTGGAGGCCGCCGGATGGGTGTTCACCCGTGAGTGTGACCAACCCTGAACAGAATGGGTCTTCGTGGCCAACCTAACAATGGCCCGTTAGCTCCCAATTTACCTGGAGAGAGTAAGATCTTTAAAGAGGTAAAAAGTGGAGTGTAGTGGAGTTGAACAGTGATGCCGTTCCGGATGTTAGCATTTGCGAGATCATAGTATTTATTTAATTTGTACTCGTGGTCTTTTGGGATATTTGATTCCCAAGACACAGTTTATTTTACAATAAAGACCATCTTTCGAGAAAGAGAGTGAAGAGTAATATCTGGACGGAGAGCTGTTAGAAAACCGATACTGCCTAGAGACCGAATCGACCTACAGAATCCAATCTGATGCTTTTTCGATTATTAAGAAAGGTTTTGTTGTGAAATACTATTAGCCTATAGAGACATCCCTGCACAAACTATATTTGGGATTTTTAGGGTATTATAAGACCCTTGTTGGCACGAGCCACTGTGAGCCTAAATACCTCGCAAACAATAGCAAATACTTGTACTGTTAAGTGTAAGTTTAGTGTCATGGCGTTAAGTATACTGCAGCCGCGGATACAGAAAAACTCAAAGTTTTAGATCATTAGGTTCACTAAACCAAATAATTGGCACGAGCCACTGAGAGGTTAATTACCTCGCGATTAGCAAAGGACTTTGTCATGGCGTTAAGTGTACTGTCCTTGATCTAAGACCGCCTTGCAGCCAGCTAGAATGTATCTAGTTTTGCAAGGGGTATTGCTACCAAGTGGGCATGATCTATTCTCTGAATAGCTTCAATGAGCGAGGTTACTGTGGTCTGGAAATTTAGCCAGTATTTTCTACGTAGTCCGTAATATTGAATGGTATTTTTTCTACTACGATGCGGTATTTTTAAATGTCAAAATCTGGCTACACCGGAGCCCCGACTTCCCGACGGCCAGTTCGCCACGAGCATCAGCGACAAGCGGGTGACGCGGCCCCACCGCTCGCAAGGCCCTCCGAAGACCCATGAAAAAATGAGAATGCTGAAACAAGCTTAAATTTGAAAACGAAAAAACGCGCGCGACGCCTTTTTAAATTTTTGCTACGGGCGAAATTAGCGGAGAGTCGGGCCGGATGCGGATGCATTTTGAGGTTATGTCGCGCGACACATGATGGCGGACATGGGACGACTGCGATGTTCGAGTGTATATGTTTTATTGAAATTTGCTAGATTGTTTTTTAAATTTGTTTAATTGTTTATTGAAATTAAAATAACTGTTTGATTGTTGTGTGGGGGAGTGATGTAGCTAAGTGTTGGACACGATTCTGTCGAATTTCAACAGTATGTAAGTATTTGATTTGAATTTATCACAAGCGATTTTGAATTTTATTTAAAAATGTTGCAGCGATATAATTAGAAACTATTCTTTATTAAGAATTTGGTATGTTTGGCTACCTCGCCTATTTAAAAAAAAAACACTACTAAACACTAATAATTGTAAAACAACCTTATATATATGTATATATATATATATATATATATATATATATATATATATATATATATATATATATATATATATATATATATATATATATATATATATATATATATATATATATATATATATATATATATATATATATATATATATATATATATATATATATATATATATATATATATATATTCAAATTGAAATTATGTATCATTACTAAATGAACTAACGTAAAAAATAAATGAAAGGAGACTTATCGGGTCTGTTTAGATCAGGAGCGACTCCACGCCTTTTTTTCTTCTCTTCTTTCATGAGTCGCTCCTGGTCTACACAGACCAGATAAGACCCCTTTCATTTATTTTATACTTTAATTTATTTAGTAATAATACATAATTTCAATTTGAAAATAATAATTTACACCAATACTAATCATATATATATATATATATATATATATATATATATATATATATATATATATATATATATATATATATATATATATATATATATATATATATATATATATATATATATATATATATATATATATATATATATATATATATATATATATATATATATATATATATATATATATATATATATATATATACTTGCGAGCAACTAAATCGACTGTTAGGCTCCCTCAGTGCGGAAAAAAACTTATTTTTTTCAGAAATGGCTAAGTAGATCCATACAATTATATATTTTTTAAAACCCTTGTTTTGTTAGCTGTCCGTTAATATCAGTCATGAATATCCGCTTAGGTTTTTATTTTTATTAAATAATATTTAAAAAGAGGATTCAAATGGATGTTCAGGAGTAGACTAAACTGGAGATACTTAAAATTAAATTAAAACGGAAAATGCAAACCGAAACGATAAATAAATTTATATTTAGTGTTACCCCCCCCTTGCCCAGATGGCAGCTCTCATGCGGTTCCTCAACGTCCTGATCAGATTTTTGGTCAAGTCTTGAGGAATACCATCCCATTCCTCTAACAACGCTGTCTTGAGCTCGTAGATATTAGAAGTTGCCGGATTTATGGCTCGTTTCAGCTCGTTTCACTAATTCTCGATGGGATTCATGTCTGGACTGAGATCTGGCCAGTCCATCGTCTCCAAACCAACTTCATCTAAGAATCGCCGAGTGATAGACGCTGTGTGACACCGTGCATTATCATGTATTAAACAGAGTTTTTTTCCAATAAATCGTTCATACTGTATGATATGATCCAGGAGTACAATTTTATATAGCGTTTAGCATTCAGGCCTTCTCTCCGACCTCCCCCTGGCACGAAAACGAGGTTGGACCTTCCTTCTAAAGAAATGGCAGCCCACACCATGCAGGAAACGCCGCCGTAGGAGACTGTTTCAGCGAAGCAGCACTGCGAAAATCACTCACCTGGACGCCCGGAGACCCAGCCTATTCTGTAACTGCCATACAGAGACATTATGCTTTCGTCAGTAAATAAAACTGGCCGCCATTGCTATATGCTCGAACTGACGTCCTCTCGAGAAAATTAAAGGCTCGCTTGCTGGTGGCGTGTGGTAAATTTAAGGCCTGTGACAGGTCTTTTTGGAACGAGGTAGGATTTTTTCAAGCGTTTTCTGATCGGTCACTGGCTGACAGCTACCCCTTGAAGTTGTCTCTGCTCCTGCTGTACATTAACGCCAGCGAGGTCGCGATTCTGCAGTAACGTCGAAGCGATGTAACGGTCGTCTCTCTCAGAAGCGCATCGGGACCGGCTGATATTTGGTCTCCGATTGATGGTACCAGTTTGTTTAAACCTCCTTTTTACTCTTGAGACGGCAAACTGACTAAATTCCACTTGACGAGCAACTGTACGTTGATTAAGGCCCTGCTGCAATAAAGCAATGCCCTTAGCGGTCTTTTTTGGTGTAGTATCCATACTTTTACGATAATAATGAGTTTGGTTTACGGAGATTTTTTCGCGTCAACTACTGATAAGTGACTGCTAAAAATAAACCTGTTCTGGGGGAATTTATGAGTGATTAAGACGCGAAAACTTCTTGCGACGAATAGCGTACTTTCCAATACTTCCTTTCAGTTATTATTAATTTTAAAAATTCGGAACCGATTTTTATAAAAAAGGTGTCATTAGAAAGCTAAATAATTATGCTTTCATAAAAGTATATATTTGATGTACATCCGGTTAGTCATTTTAGAAAAAAAAACTAGTTTTTATCCGAACTGAGGGGGTGAGTCGATTTAGTTGCTCGCAAGTGTATATATATATAAATATATATATATATATATATATATATATATATATATATATATATATATATATATATATATATATATATATATATATATATATATATATATATATATATATATATATATATATATATATATATATATATATATATATATATATATATATATATATATATATATATATATATATATATATATATATATATATATATATATATATATATATATATATATATATATATATATATATATATATATATATATATACTTATATATATATATATATATCTATATTTATATTTCCTTGAAATAATAAGTATCGGAGTGATTTTACGTGTAAATAAGGATGATTGCTTAATTTTTGAGATAATTGGATGAAGGGTGAGCGTTACTAGTTGTAAAATGGACCCAACTAATCCTACTTCTCTTTCCGCAAGTGAGAGACATCCATCATACACTATATATATATATATATATATATATATATATATATATATATATATATATATATATATATATATATATATATATATATATATATATATATATATATATATATATATATATATATATATATATATATATATATATATATATATATATATATATATATATATATATATATATATATATATATATATATATATATAAAAGTTTTCGCTTTTTTTCTGATGTCTAATTTTAGTAAAACGCATTTTTTTTAAAACCTGAATATATTAGGTTTACAGACGAAATATATTTTTTCTTTCTCAAACCCTTTTTCATTTTTAAGTTAGTAAATTTTAAAAATGGAGTTTCTAAGAATTTCAAAAAGTTGACATCGATCCTTTTCCCCCGTAACCCTTCATATGTTAACAAAGTAGACCTTTTAAGTATCTAATATAGATGTATGTGAATTATCTAATGATTCCAAAATAATTTCACTTTTTAATTTCATAGCGATCGATTAAAATGTATAGAAGTTTATGTGCTGCAGCGCCATCTAGTGGCGAGTTGGATGGCAATGTGGATAGCGCGATACTATAATCCTTTCTCAAATACCTATGTATACCTATTTTTATAGAGATCGGTTAAACGGTATAGAAGTTGATGTGCTGCAGTGCCATCTAATGGCGAGCTACAACATAACGGATATACAAGTACGTAATGACTCTCGATTCGGCCGTTAGTGTTACATATGGCGAAGTGTACTCTCAAATTATGTATACCGATTTTCATAGCGATCGGTTGAACGGTATAGAAGTTGATGTGCTGCAGCGCCATCTAGTGGCGAGCTACTTCAAAGTGGATTGCGCGAAAATATAATCCGCTTTCAAATACCTATGTATACCAATTTTCAAAGCGATCGGTTGAACGGTATAGACGTTGATGTGCTGCAGCCCCATGTAGTGGCGAGTTGCTACAATGTGGATAGCGCAAAAATATAATATTTAATAAAAAATGTACAAAAAAACAAAAAAACAAATTTAAATAGTTAGCTTTAAAATAAGTGTAAGTGAAACATATGTGTAAATGTACAAATAAGAATCATACATGCATACATATTATATTAGCATTAAGTACGTCTCATCTTTTTATGTAATTATTATCAAGGGGGGCTTTCTGTGCCGATTAATCTTAAGTAATGAAATTGCAGCATATAGAAATCTATACTAATATTATAAAGAGGTAAAGTTTGTGACGTTGTAGGAGTAATCTCTGGATTTTCTGAACCGATTTAAAAAATTCTTTTACCAATAGAAAGCCACGTTAGTAAAGCCAAGTTGTAGAGTTTGATAATGCCTACGAAAAAGTAAGCGACAGCATATGTCTAACTTTTATATTTAAGTCACAAAAAGTAGTATTTTATATTAAAAAAAATAATTTAAATCGTTATGTCATGTTTATTGCCCATATTATCAACAATTATGAATTCTTATCAAAATAAGTACATTTATCGTCTCAAGTGTTTAACAAAAGACTTTTTCCTTTTACTGCATATAATTTCCCTTTCACTGCATAAATAGTTAAAGAGATAATACGCTCACAAATAAGACACTCACAAGAAGACACTCACAAATAACGGTATTGTAGTCAAATTGGCATGCATACATACATTTGCAGTAAAAATATAACCCTTCTTTTGGCAGTCAGGAAATTAATCATAGCACTCAGTACTAACCGAACCACACTCATAATTTCATCACAGGTAAAAAGTTTTACCGCCCAACGAAGTGGACACGGGTCAGCTAGTATATTATAATATGGTCAAGATGGCCACTAAAGTCGCACTGAAAGTCACCCATCATAATCTCTAGCAGATAAGCCTTAGGCATGGCTGGCTTTTAATCAATACTGTATCTTGAAAAATGATTATTAAATTTGGAAAAAAACCATTCTCAAATACCTATGTATGCGAATTTTCATAGCGATAGGTTGAACGGTATAGAAGTATTAGTATTCAGTATTCACTTTATTTATTCAGAATATACAATAACAGCATGAATTAGGAATTAAAGCTAATTATCGCATATTAGAATTCGTCAGTTTATATGTAGATATAAAACTATTTAAGCATAAATATTAATTCAACAATAGCATTGACTAAAGTCGGCTTTACACGACAGACAAATATTTAAAAAAAAAAAAAATAATAGAGCTGAATCCATGTACATGAGTATACATATAAAATAGATTATTATTATAAGAATATTAATAGTCATCAAGCACTTTATACAAAAAATAATCACACAATTGGAAGTATCGAAACAAAATTGGAAAAAAAACAACGTATGTATATGATCAGGTATGTTACATTACACATTGTAATCTACATATTAAATATTAAATTCATAATATTATAATTAAATAATAAAAACTAAAATGAGGTACCTGAAAGTTACATATTAATGTTATTCCCATTTCAAAGAATTGGCATGCTCAAAAAAATCACCCAGCTTATAGAAAGCATGTGTGGATTGCAGCTTTTGTTTTATAAATCTTTTAAACGCCTTTGTTTCCATCTTCCTTGTGGAGAGTGGTAGCTGGTTAAAGAGCTTATAGCTCAAATATCCAAAGGACTTTTGTGTCTGCGTAAGGCGTACTTTAGGCAGGATAACGTCATCACGTCTGCGTGTATTGTGGGAGTGCATATTCCCGTTTACCTCTTGTTCGTATAGAAGTTGATGTGCTGCAGTGCCATCTAGTGGAGAGTTTCAACAAAACGAATAGAGATGTACGTAACGATTCTCGATTTGGCTGTTAGTCCTACATATTGCGGAGTGTACTGCCCCCTTATCACAAGTAAGATTAATTGCCACAACTGTTTAATTGTCTCTGCAGAGAATGTCTGATTCATCGTATTGTATTGTAGTCGGGGAGGCAGTGAATATTTTTATGACCTATTTTCCCAATTTTAAAAGTAACTAAATCTGGTCTATTATTGATGCTAGTTAAGAAACTCCGAGTCTGGCAAGGATTATGCGGTGGATGGATGAGCGGGAGGTGCAATCGAATCTTACTTATTTTCCCAGTTATAACCCTTTTCCATTTACTAGGGTCACTACACTTCTCCAGTGAATGAACCCTTAAGGTATTCAGTATTCAGTATTCAGTTTATTTATTCAGAATATACAATAACAGCATGAATTAGGAATTAAAGCTAATTATCGCATATTAGAATTCGTCAGTTTATATGTAGATATAAAACTATTTAAGCATAAATATTAATTCAACAATAGCATTGACTAAAGTCGGCTTTACACGACAGACAAATATTTTTTTTTTTAAAAATTATAAAGCTGAATCCATGTACATGAGTATACATATAAAATAGATTATTATTATAAGAATATTAATAGTCATCAAGCACTTTATACAAAAAATAATCACACAATTGGAAGTATCGAAACAAAATTGGAAAAAAACAACGTATGCATATGATCAGGTATGTTACATTACACATTGTAATCTACATATTAAATATTAAATTCATAATATTATAATTAAATAATAAAAACTAAAATGAGGTACCTGAAAGTTACATATTAATGTTATTCCCATTTCAAAGAATTGGCATGCTCAAAGTCTTCTGCGCTCACTCCAGGGAGATAGAACGACTAATCGTTAAAACTTCCTGAGGTGACGGGCTCGCCCGCTGTAGTCGACAACTCTAGTTGGTCATGCGATCTAGTTACTTTTATTTATCTGGTCTCACCACGTGTCGTAAATTCCAGCGCATAGATACGGATCCCACGATGAACACGTCAGTTTTAGGTGAATGTCACGTCAAAAGTGAACGGTGACAGGCAAAAGGCGTGTTGCCATGTTAGGTTAGGGGCTCCCTAGACGATCAAGCATGCTTGTCAAGCATTGCATCGCGGGCTGGGAGGGGATACTAAACCGCAGGAATAATTCAAGTATTTTTTTCAAATGTTTACTAAAAAATGCCTAATTCTGTAATTTATACCAGTGAGTCACGTTAATTAGACGTAATTGATTGATGAATGACGTGACTCTCTGGTATTAAACGACAAAACTAGGCAATTTTAGTAAATATTAAAAAAAATATTTCCATGTTTATTGCGGTTTACGATCCTGCCCAGCCCGTGACGCAATGCTTGAAAAGCATGCTTGATCGTCTAGAGAGCCCCTTACTAAACTACATAAAATGTTGATACTGAAAGAAAAATACAGAATATTATTCAGTCTCACTATTTTCTTATTTTTCGGCAAAAGCGACGTTTTATTTATTCGTCGGGGTTCGTTCATTTACTGGAGACATAAGAAGAATATATCAGGTAACGACTAGGAGCTCATGCAAAGAATATTTCAGCAAGGCAAGGGTAATGACTATGTATTCGGTGTTCATATACCAGTGTCTAATGTATGCTAGAAACTATTAATGCAGACATTTACTCGCATCATACCCGCGGTTGGTCCCTTTTACGCATACCCTGAATACGACTGGCAAAAGTAAAGAAAAGCTACTTGTACCTTAGCATTAAATTCTATAATCTACTCCCTACAAAATTTAAACAGCTGGAGGACATAAAATACAAAAAAAAATCAAGGAGATGCTGATAGGCCATTCTATAATCTTTCTATAATCTGGCCGAATTTGAGGGCCATGAGTTTTCAAATATTGTGCCCATTTAAATTACTTAAAAAGTAGAGTCTTATTGTCTGATTATTTTATATGGTCTTATATATGTACTTTTAGTTTAAAATGCGTAACGTAGATTTAATTTGATTATTTACCATTTTACTGTCAATTTGAATATTACGATGAATAATTTTACTACGTATCTTTTCGAATTACTAACTACTCCAAATATATTAGGCTTCTATTTTGATTATTTATATTTGTAGTTTGACAATCTAGTAGTTAATTATTGACTACCTATATAAGTAAGTAAGTAAGTAATGCAAAGTAATGCAAATATTAAAAAAAGTAAACAATTTCGCTTAGGAATTATGCAAATAAATACTTTCAAAATTGAATCAAAAGCAGAAAAAAGAATACAATGCATAGTCTAGTGGCAACGTCACCTAACTAGGCCGGGACCTGTTCTAAGGTAAACATTTATTTTTTAATGTGCTTGCACAAATACCGTGTTTATAAGAGTGGCATATATTCCATGTATGCACAAAAATGGAATTGCAAAACAATATTTAAAATGACTAAATACTTAATTAAATTAAATAATTAAATTAAAGTTAGAAGTGGAAAATTAAAATGACAGCAAATAAATTCAAATCAGAAAAAAACAAAACAATTTAAAAAAGTAAAAATTAGAATGTTCATTATGTATGTTCAGTAAAGAGTAGTAACGAGACTTACTACC
This sequence comes from Micropterix aruncella, assembly GCA_944548615.1. Lineage (NCBI taxonomy): Eukaryota > Metazoa > Arthropoda > Insecta > Lepidoptera > Micropterigidae > Micropterix > Micropterix aruncella. Next base: position 16,497,198 of record OX155976.1, read on the forward strand.
TAACCCAATTATTTTGACACGTCCAAGAGCGGTCTTTAGCAGTCAATTGGATACGACGAAAATGTAAAATGTAAATGTAAACGCGTCTGGCAAAGCTTTGGCGATCGCAAATCACAACCAGGTGTTATCCTAAACTATCGTTATAAGGTTAAGTATAATCGGACCAATTCTCAGGTCTACAAAAAAGGGCTACAATTTCGATCGGTTTTTCGGCATTTTCCAGCTCAACGCACGGGAAAATCCCCTACAAAATACATGCCCGCTACTTAGAATTAGTCACTGCATAATCCTATCGAAGTTTGGTGACTGGGAAAATCAGTATCGAAAAAAAATCACTAGCTCCCCGACTATTAATTGTGTCGTTGCCTGACTAAACATGACTGTTTAACGGACAGTCCACGACACTTATATGGAGCATTTGCGAATCTGAAAGACAATCGCTTAAATTCATACAGACATTTAAGAAAATTTGTATGGATCTTATGTTTTACCACAGCGTATGATAGCTATATAACCCCTCCCCGCTAGGGTTGCCAGATGTCCGGTTGTCTGTACTGTTGTAAAAATCTTAATAATCCGAACAATACAAATTCGTGAAATATCTGTTTCTTTATTCTGTTTATTTTATTTTTATTTTATTTTATTCAGGAAACAGACGTTACAAAAAACATATTTACTTAATCAAAATATAACAAACATAAACCATTTATATGTTTCCACCAATTAAACGGTCCTATAGTGCGTTATTCTATATAAAATAAAAGTTTAAAATATACAAACATTTTTTAAAGTGAAAAGTAAAATTATTAGGGTTTTTTAAATAAACAGAAAATATTCTAAAAAGTTACTAAACAGTTCAACGTATTAAAAGAGTAAATATAAAGTAAATAGAGCAGAAAAAACTGTAAATAGATTTATAAACATGTATATTAATATGGTAATAAATGAATTAATTATTAAATAGATAGTAATAAGAAAATAAAACATATAATTATGTAATGACACATTTTATGAGAACGAAAAATAGAAAAAAGGAATAATTTATAAATACAAAGATAAGAGGAGAATAACTATTTTCATAATAAACAGATTTACCTAATTAAATTGTAATATATTCATAATTAGATTTTTAAATTGCGAAAGTTTACAATAGGATGGTTCATTATCATACGACAATTTCTTACAACCAACCCTACTACAAAGTATTTATTTGTATGTCTGCTTGTAACATGTGTAAGTGTGTGTCTTGTTATTGCATTTGATCGACAGAATTGAAAAGCAATTTCGTTAATTTTATCCTAAAGAAAAATGGTGGCACAGCCGGCAATCGAACCCAGAACCCTATAATGTAAGATCAGGCGACTTAACAAAACCACTATACCACCCGTATAGTGGTTAAGAGCCATCCAGACTCTCGTCGAGAAGCATCCGAGAACACCCGAGAATGTGAATCGTCGTCTCTATTACGCATCAGAAGTTGCTTGGAGAGAACTGAAGTAATATCGGCCTATTACGCGCTAGTTGAGTCACACCTGCACAGTAGGACAGTCCCGACAGAGGACATTATTTTAAACGCATTTCTGTGTGTCTGTGTGTATTCCTCTACGATAGCGCCCAAACGCTTCATTCGATTGGACTGAATATGAAATATGTCTATGAAATACATCTATATATTACCTAGATATGCCCGCAGATACAAATAAGTTGGCTCCACATACCCTTTGCCCGTAAATCATGTGACAGAGAGAGCAATAAATTGTATGATAACAGTATGGGAGAGAATAGCGCGCCAATATCTTCTGAGAGCTTGTTCTAGGAATCTAAAGTCCTTGACGTTCGTCAAATATACGCTTAGGTAGTCCTACTCTACTACTATAAATATGAGAATTATCATCTATATTCAACACACCATAAAGGAACACGAGTAACAACAACCAGACAGCACTTATTCCAAAAAAAGAGAACAAGTTTTGCGCAAAAACACTTAAATTGCTCCTCGACTCTTCAACAAAATGAATAGTGTTTTTCCTGCAGGACTGAAATCTACGACTAGTCACGGCGTAAATAAAAACCTAACTAAGTCACTTTTGACTATGGTTCGACAAGAAACGGAAACATTAATAACATATATATTAAAATAGAGCACGATTTGTGAGATATATGTATATATATAGTATTATTTTATATTTATCTATAAAGTATATATTTATTTATGTATATATGTGTATATTTATATGTGTATACCTAAATTCAATATTATTACGCTTTATTATTTTGGAGACATATCTATCTTCTTAAATGTAACATATACAAAGATAATACAGCAAGTTACGAAAACCACTCTACCCTCTTTTATATTAAGCCTACCTTAGTACAGGCGAGGCCTAGTTAAGATGGCTTTGAATTTTAAAAATATATGTAATATTATAGATTAATAAAGAATTTTGAATTTGAATTTGAATATTCTTCGCAGCAGCTCTCACACCGGGAACGGTCGGCTGTCTGCCAGCGGAATGCGACCAAACTACTACTGGCCGGCTTTCAGTAGTGGTTTTGAAGTGGTAATTTTCGAGAGCGAAAGGCCCATCTAGGGGATCATATTAGTAATTGGTTGAAATTTTGTCGTATACAAGCGATAAAATAAAATACCGCCGTATTAAGGAATCCATCATCATCTGGCCACCATCATCATCTGGCAAGCCTCCATAGTTTTAGGTAAAATACAATTTTAATACCACGGGAATACTACAAAATACAAAAAAATAGTAGTTTTTCTGTCATAGTCACTTCACACAATCACTATCTGGTGGGGAGGGGGTGAGAGGGGGAGGGGATGGAGAGCAGAGTTGGACGAACCGTTTCGTGCAGCTTGGGCCACAAGATCCATTTTGTTCTCGGATCGGCTCAACTCAAGATTCAGCTCCTATTCAGAAGCCTCCTCGTGCGGAAGGCTACCCTGGCTAAGGCTCTCACGACTCATGCCACAAAGCTGGTGGACCGGTTTCTCCTGGCGGGATTGCATCCCGGCGCTACTGGACGGTTTGCGCAGCGTTCGGCGACGCCAATCGGTTGTGCACTCTGACTAATTGCTGAAGGAGTCTGGAGACTAGGAATATATACTGTCTCCTAAGCAGCGGGGGTGGATGTTGACCTGCTGTCATGCTACTCATACGGGGCGGGGCTTAGCGGTCAAATGCAATTTTACATTTATGTATTCACATCTCGTAGATTTCTTATCCTAATCGAGAAAAATATATGCGTAGTCATTCGCAATGCGTTAAACCTTGCTATTGACTTAAAATTTGTAGTTTAATCATAATAACATCTTATGTATGTTTGGGTTCTCCCTCCTCCCCTAAATTTATTAGCTTAGAGATTTAAAGAAATATAAAAAATGACTGTTTTTCCACATCTGGCAGCCTTAATCCCCGCACTTCCGATCGGTTGCAGGGGGGGGGGGGGGGGGGTGTAGAGGCTATTGTTTGTGTGATTGATGGTCCGCGCATTAAACTTATTTCGTACACACGTGGGTTGCGGACACTTTTTTTCATTTCGGCGACGCCGCATTGCCGCGCGGTACTATTCGACATTAAATAAACACAGACACACAGACTTATTGCAAATTGCTATGAAAGTATGTTACTATGTAAAGTCGGAACATTACGCGAGGAAGGAAAATGCATGTGGAGGACGTTCCCCTCTTGGACAAACTCCAAAAAGGTTTCCAAAGATTCTAAAGCGGGTACATTGTCCGCTTCTTGTATTCAACAGATCTGGGCTGAATGCCCTAAGATAAGGAAACATCTAGTTTTACAGGGCTATTGGCGACTCGAAATTTTCTCCGAAAGTATAGTGAATTATAAACAATTGAGTTTCCTATTGTTTTCCTACATAAAAACATACACACACACGCGCACACAAGCACACAAGTATATATATATATATATATATATATATATATATATATATATATATATATATATATATATATATATATATATATATATATATATATATATATATATATATATATATATATATATATATATGTATATATATATATATATATATATATATATAACAACAAACTCAGCCAATTGTGTCATATTTTAAATGTTGGTAGCATTCGAAATTTGAATTATTTCGTAATGTCACTTTCATTTAGAAAACGGCTTTGCCGAAGTGATCAATAGTTTATTTTTTTATTTTTTGCTTAATTCGTCTCAATTGAAGGCATTTTGTGTTGCATAAGGATAAGCCCTATTTATGAGATATATGGATGAATAGTGATCGTTAGTCGACTGCAAAAGGACCTTTAAACTTACATTGCACCGTCGAAAGTCGTGCACATCCGTAAGTATATCTCATTCAAACATAAGCATTTCCCAATACAAGCTGGGATTTCCTTCGCTACTTTTTAAGTAGCTTTTACTAATTTTATTTTATATATATATATATATATATATATATATATATATATATATATATATATATATATATATATATATATATATATATATATATATATATATATATATATATATATATATATATATATATATATATATATATATATATATATATATATATATATATATATATATATATATAATACGTCCAACTCAAAAATTTATTTAAATATTTACTTTTTACTTGTATACACACAATGTATATTATATGCTATAATTTAACATTTAATTTTAAGCTATAATTTTGTTGCCTACTCTTCTTTTCACACCAGCATGTTGGTTGATTGGAAGATATTGTTGTAGTTTAGCAATAAGTCCGCCATTGTACCTTATTTTTATTGTGCAATATAGAGATTTTCAATCATTCATTCATTCATTCATTCATTCATTCAATTCGTCATCATTGAGTTATCCGAAAATGATATCCCACTTGCCCTAATACCTATAGTTTGGGAGATATAGGGCTCAAAGTGAAGCGCAGCGGTATAAAACTCCCCCTCCCCCTCTCATTAATCTAAAGGCTCCAGATTAAATCCACTCAGAAACATCTAAAAAATAATTGTGCCAAATATGAGCCTTTAATAACAAAAGACTGGGAACCCTTCATTCAAAAAGTTGCACTTATTCCCCAGCTTGATTGTCAGTTGTTAGTTGACTAGGCTATTTTCATATGATTTATTTATGATATGTAAAAATAAACGTAGCAGTTTTTGTAGAGAATTTTATAAGCTATATTTTTTACATGAAGCATAATTCCGATATCGCTAAAGTTAGCTAGATATAAGCGAAAAACTTAACCGGGGCGCCATTTTTCCAAGATGGCGGCTCGAGCACAACAGATAGAGTAGGGGACTTTTAGTATGTTTAACAGTACGCATCAAAGAACATCTATGCCAAATTTCAAGCTATTACTAATTATTTCTCCTAAAATTCCTTACTTGACTGGGCTATACCATATTAGACTACGATATGAATGCTACGAATAATTCAACGGCATATCACCTTTGGAATTATTTAAGTACGACTATGACTTCCCACTTCCTCGTCATACGATAGAAATTAATCCCGTAGGATGCAGAAACGCCACTCCGACGTCCAATAAAGTGAAAAGTAGGTCAGGCAAATTGCAATACTCATAATAATTCACGGCGGAGTGATAGAATATTAACGTCTTGTTATGCGGATGCGGTTAAGCAGAAAATTTGGGAGACGGTTTTGCTAAACGTCTCTATTGAATTAAACACCAATATTTAATTGCTTACCAAAAGTTAATCTACTGTCCAGCCTGGATAAGTCGAAAAAAACTCTAGGTTTATTCTGTGATTTATTTTATTTATTTAATTAGTAATACATCTAGTAAATAATTAATGTCATATTTGTAAGTAAGATGTTAGTAAGAAATTGATGCGACATTATTTTTAATGTTTGACACCGTTGCCTAACTAGGCCTAGGCCTGTTCTAAGGCAGACTTTTAATGACTAGATATTAAGTGGGCACTGTCAACTTAAACTATAGTTAGTACTTATTTTTAGATCGACAAATATGAAACTATAAATATTTACGCATATACAAAATTAAATATATGTAGATACTCATATACATCTATAGATAAAATATATATCGATATATGCACACATACTTATACATATGTGTATACGAAAATAATAATTAAACCAAAATAAATAAAAATAAAAACTAAAATAATATACATATTATATAAATCAATTACATATTGATATAACGTTTACATACCTATAATAGTCATTTAAAATTATCATGGTAAAAACTAAATACTAAGTACTAAATACTATCATTCAAAATACAACAGTCGGCATATTCCCTAAACCGTCCCTACCTACCTCCAACAACCAATCGGTTAGTGATTTTTTAAAAGTGGATGTGTTCTCAGTACTTTTAATTGCTTCGGGAAGATTGTTGGATATTCTAGGGCCAATGAACATGAAATGGTGCTGGCCAAGTGCTGTGTAAGTTCTTGGCACCATCATATCACCAGTTTTTGTTGCTATCTATCTATCCAAGGCCTTTGACTGCGTCGATCACACCATCTTGCTATGGAAGCTCGAGCATTATTACATTAGAGACAGAGAACTAAATCTAATAAAGTCTTATTTGCAAGGACGAACGCAAGTAATTATACAAAATAATGTGCGTAAACCGCAGACAATAACACAAGGAGTTCCACAAGGCTCCATCCTGGGTCCATTTCTGTTCCTTGTGTACATAAATGACATACCAGATTGCGTGATATCAGATAATGATGAAATTACTCTTTATTTATTTATTCTTTATATAAACATTCAAACGCAATAGCAGAAAAGAAATATAATGTACAATCCAGAAAATACCGCTATATGCTTCTAAATTTAGGTATACATCTGTCTGTGCCCAGGCCAAATTGTGCATAAATTATATGTTAAAGTGCATAAAATTATTCCTAATGTGCCAAGTAAAGCGAAACCGAGCCCGCCTTGCTAGGCACTCCTGTGATAAGGCGACCTCACTTCCTGAGTCTTATTGGAGTGCCACGGTTGTGTCAGTAAAAATAACAAATTACATTTTATATATATTACCTAATAATTTTAACCGCAGTTCATATCAAACATAATGCGATACCGCCATTTTGCCGTTCCGACGGCTGCCGTGCGCATTCCTACGAACTTCGTTTTTATTATTGTAATATTGCCCAGCATAATGAAGGTAGGCAAATAATTACGTATCCGACCCGAAGTCTTCACAGATTGACGATTTTCAGGGGTTCATATTTGGCGTTATTTATATCGAATATGAAATTAATCATGTGGATATTTTTTTGCTTATTAAAGTAGTTTTCTAAGTATAAATTAACCTAAAAATTATGTAAACATGTACTTTATTTTAATTAAATTATTTTACAAGAGATTAGATGAAGTTTGTATTACTATTGGATATATAATTTATATTACTGGAAATTAAATTAAATTTTATTATGCAAATGATACTTCTTTAATTTTCAGCGATGCCAACTTAGAAACTTTAGTTAAGCGAATTGATGCTACGGTGAAAAAGTTGGGTACTTGGTTCCACGTAAATCGGCTATCCCTTAATGCCTCGAAATCAAACTCAATTAATTATTCTCTTCGGCCGTCTCAAGATAACGTCATTTGCATCCGCTATGGTGGAAATGAACTTGAAAATGTTGACCATGTTAAATTTTTAGGTATCCATTTAGATAGTAAACTCCAATGGTCAACTGATTTAGATGAATTGAGCGAAAAATTAAGTAGTGCCACGTTTTAAAATGCTATGCGGCTTTGAAGCCGCAAAGTCTGTATACTATGCTTATTTCCATTCATTATAACTTATGGCCTTATGTTATGGGGAATGACGGCAAATTCAGTTAGAATATTTCGACTTCAAAAAAGAGCAATTCGCAATTTATTTACAATATCATCGCTAACATCTTGCAGGCCGTATTTCATTGAATCTGGTATCATGACAATGTATGCCGCTTATGTATACCAGGGTATCATGTATGCAAGAAGAAACATCAAAACTACTCCAAAAAATTCGGATATTCATTCGCATAACACTCGGAACAAACAAGACTTGCGTCCTTACAAAGCACGACTGAGTAAGGTTAGAAATAGTTTCCTGTACCAGTCAAACCTTTTTTATAATAAGATTCCATTGTGCGACAGGGGTCTTGGAGACGTTCATTTTAAGAAAAAGGTCTACGACTGTAACGGTGTGTTCTAGGGCCAGTTATAGAACATGGTCGGCCCAATTATAGAACCTTTCGACGGCCGATCAGTGCACCAGACGGAATGACTAGCTGCTTGGCTTCCACTCGATTTCACAAACTTGGACCGCAAAGATGCTGGACCGGAGGCGCAATTCTCCAAACAGCACACACCAATTTGCACGAGAGTTTTTCGACGATTTTGCGACAATGATGCGACGGCGTTAGGACTCAACTCGAATGAATAAGGCAACGGCGTGGCAGTGTTCACGACTCGCTTATGTGTGTGTGTGTGTCCAATGACGACCCGATACACAAGTAATAATTTGTCAGCGCTGCGGGATTTGGAATTAGGAGGTTGGTACAGGATTATACAACGACATTCTTATCAAGAACCCAATTTATTCTTTTAGGGACTTTGACAATATTGAATTTCCTAATCTTTCATGATTACCTTATTATAATACAATATATGTAAAAAAAAATCTTAACTATATATTCAATCATTTTGATAATCGCAGATGGATTATATTAATAAAATTTCTATTGACTATTTCTATTGAGACATTTCTAATTGTAATCTTATAATTGTGGTATTTCTGATTTGACTATTTTAAAACTGATTATTCGTTTTTATATTTTGACTATTTGTATTTTTCATCTATACCTACTTAGGTACTTTAGCACCTCAAATAGTTTTTTAAAGGACCATATATTTTTATTGTAAATTTATTTAATAATAGTTTTTTCCGTTTAAAAAATAGTCAATCTGTGTAAAAAATAATTATACCACTTAAAGTATAACTTATTATCTTATATAAAGAATTTGACTATGCCAAGAGTAGGGAGACCTACCAACTGGTTTATTTTATAAAATAAAATAAATAAAATAAAAAATATAAGTAATATCCAATAATATAATATCGTGGAAAAGGACAGGGAGCCAACCCAGCTAGACTCAGAACCTGGTCTATGCATCTCGGCGGAATATGCCGTTCCAGTGTAGCCTCCTGGGTACGTGGTACATTGTACTATACATACTACGTGGTGGTGAACGGTTTCGTGCAGTATGGGCCATAAGATCCATTTTGTTCTCAGATCGGCTCAACTCACGATTCAACTCCTATTCATAATCTTCCTCGAGTGGAAGGCCACCCCGGGTAAGACTCCCGTGTCTCAGGCCTTATAGGTGGTGTACCGGTTTCTCCCGGCGGGATTGCATCCCGGCGCCACTGGACGGTTTGCGCACCGGTCGGCGAAGCCAATCGGTTGTGCATTCTGTCTAATTGCTGAAGCGGTCTGGAGACTATGGAAATACACTGTTTCCTAAGCAGCGGGGGTGGATGTTGGCCTGTTGTCATGCCCCTCTTGAAATGAGCTTGGGCCACTCGATCCCGTGTGGCACTACGTGCAAAGAACACCCAGGTCCGCGATAAATTCTAACTGAATTACCGCTGTAATACAACAGGTAGAGGTCGCGTAAGCGACTTCGGACTCGTAACCAGTCGGGAGGACGGAGGTATCCTAAAGGTTAATTCCAGACGGAGATATCCTGCCAAAGCTGGTAGTAAGGGGGCGAGGCTGCCCGCTGGGTACTTTTCCCGGTGCCTCGCCGTAACGCGTTGGCCTATGACGGGCAGGTGGCGGAGCTTGACGGTGGATTGTTTTGTCGTAAGTCTTCTGCGCTCACCTCACGGGAGACAGAACGATACATTTCGGTAAAACTTCCTGAGGTGACGGGTTCGCCCGTTGTAGTTGACAACTCTAGTTATACATAGTACGTGTGGAGCTAATAGGCCCTGTTGGAGTCGGCCACAAAGACCCATTCGTTCAGTGTCGGTCATACTCACGGGTCAACACCTATCCGGCGGCCTCCACGCAGAAGTTAGAGCCAGGGTAGGGCGCTGGCCTACGGGCCAGTCTCCACTAGGAGTCAACCTTTGGGCGCTCCTGGACGGTTTGAGCACCGTGCGGCGTCAGCCGATCGATTGTGCACTACGACTAATAGCCGGGGGATTCTGGGAACAGTAATGTTTCCTATAGAGCGTGGGTAGTTGTTAACCTTATGGCAACTGCCCTTAAAACGATCGTTCGGCCACCCGATCCCTGGTCCGCGATAGATTCGGTTGACAACGAATCACCGCTTCATAATGGAGAGGATTGCGCAAGCGACCTCGAACCCGTAACAAGTCGGATAGTAAATGTGCGAGTGTCGGCCCGCTGGGTGACTTACCTTGCCATCTCGCGGTAAGGCGTTGGCTTCTTACGGGCATGTAGCTGAACTTGACAATGGACTATTTTTGGCTTAAGTCTTCTGCGCTCACCTCATGGGAGACAGAACGATCAATATCAGTAAAACTTACTGAGGTGACGGGTTCGCCCGTTCTAGTCGACAGCCCTATTTAAAGGAAAAAATTATTCTGATATCTGCGTTTAAAATGGCAACACCGACATATCAAAACCAGATTATTCAGTACATGTTTGTTTTAACTATTATAATATTATAATAAGTCATTATTAATGAATGTACTGGAAGTTTAAAAAAACCAAAAGGGTGTCTGGAATTCAGGAGGGTAGAGTAGATCAATACACGCAAAACTGGTCGACATTTCTGTGAAAGATTTTTTATTTTTTATTTTATTTTCTTAAGGATAACTTACAGCCAATAATTTCGTAGTGAATAAAAATAGGAAGCTTAGAGCCATTTAGAAGTTACCACTGATAATGACAATAATAATACAGTGAATATAGAACTGATATTAAGCATAAAGAAAATATTAAACAAGAAGATACTGAGTTGTACAGTAGAAAACATGTTGACATAAACAAGACTGTAATAAAAGCAGAAAATGCTAAGCCTGGTCATCACAAAATCGCCCTACAACCTGCTTCCTTATGGAATTATATTCGTGAAAAAGGAGTCAATATCAATGTCAGCATTCAGGTTGTTGAAAGTTTCGCATACCCTTATAAAATAAGAATTACGCCTATATTTGGTTTTAAAGCACTTGTACAAGAAGGAGTGCCCTATTTCTAAGTGCCCGGCTAGGAGTGCGGAGAGATATTTTAGATGCTGCAAGAACTGTCTCCGGCTGCCTCAAATCGATTCCTGTCGAAAAGCTTTATCTGTTCATCGACATCGCTCCCCTTTAATTCCAAAGAGTGACATGCCGTTGAATTATTCGTAGCATTCATATCATAGTGATATAGTCAAGGTACTATAAAATCAATAGTGTTAAGTAACTGTTATTCGATAGCCATTACTCCAGCGGTAAGTACACAAAGCATAAAGAAATAAATCTATTATATAAAAATAGAAGTTCCGATTCAGTCATTCATTCAATCACTGACTGGCTCATCCACGCCCAGCCCTAACTCTTAGACCTAGAAAACTGAGATTTTACACAGAGGTTCCTTTTAGGACGTAGGCGCTCATTAAGGCATTGGATTCTTGAAATTCAACCCCTAACGGGATGAAAAGTAGTTTTAAAGTATGAATGGAAAAATGATATATGTAGATGGACTTTTTATTTCGAAACTTTGTAGGAGTATAGTAATAAACAAGTAAGCAAATAGGTCTATCGTGTTAATTCAAAATTCCATCCCTAAAGGGGTGAAAAGGGGGTTGAAAGTTTGTATGGGGAAACGATATTAGATGGACATTGTTATAGGATTACTCTAATAAACATCTAAGCAAATGCGTATATCGTATTTTTTTAGAATTTCAACCCCTAAAGGGGTGAAAAGGGGTAAAGTTTATGTGGGTAAACGATAGTAGAAAAACTTTGAAACGTTGTAAGTTTTATTTATTTATTAAAAGTAAAGCACGAGATATAAATTCCTCCAGCAATACGAAAAAAATGGACACGTTTCCTGGGCCGACTCTGATAAAAATGCTGTTATAATCCTACCCGCTTACGCGCTTGTTTCGCTGAAGACGCAGCGCTTTGCCAGGAATTCTAACGACTAGTTTAGCGCGCTGGATTGCGGGTAGAGATGCTCGCATTATCACGCTCACCCTATCATTCGCCGAGATTGGCGTGTATAGTCATTTGCGGGCAAGCGCGAGCAGAATTTAAAGCTATGCGATGCAATACTCAACCGATGTTTTTATGTGTTAAGTCAAGTCTACCTAAATTGGCGCCCAACGTGAGGCTTCCTATCTTTTTATAGTAACCGCACTACTTATGTAAGTATTTTTACGACTGCCAAAAAGCCCGTTGATTTGTTTATGAATACGGGATTAAGGGGCCCTTGCTGAGTTGGCCACGAAGACTCATTCTGTTCAGGGTTGGTCACACTCACGGGTCAACACCGATCCGACAGCCTCCACGCATGAAGTGCGAGCCTGGGTACGACTCTGCCTTATGGTTAGTTTCCCCCAGGAATCAATCTTCTGGCGCTCCTGGACGGTCTGCGCACCGTGCGCGGCGTAAGCCAATCGACTGTGCACTCTGACTAACAGTCGGGGGAGTCTGGAAGCAGTACTGTTTCTTATAGATCGGGGGTGGTTGCGGATCTTACGGCGACTGCCCTTGGAACGACCGTCGGCTACCCGATCCTGGGTGAACAGCCGGGCAAAGGATGCCGTGGTCCGCGATAGATTCGGTATACACCGTTTCACCGCTTCTTAAGGGAGAGGACCGCGCAAGCGACCTCGAACTCGTAACCAATCGAGACACCGGAGTAATCTGGTTGCAATTAGAAGTAAGGGCGTGAGTGTAAGCCCGCTGGGTAACATACCTGGTTATCTCGCGGATAAGGCGTTGGCCTCCTACGGGCATGTGGCGGAGCTTGACGGTGGACTGTTTTGTCCAAGTCTTCTGCGCTCACATTACGGGAGATATAACGAAGAATCGTTAAAACTTCCTGAGGTGACGGGTTTGCCCTTTGTAGTTGACAACTCTATTTGTCTCCTAAGCAGTGGGGTGGATATTGACCTGTCGTCAACCACTCTTGAAATGACCATTAGGCTACCTGATCCTGAAGTCAGAGCCGGGAAAAAGATGTCTTTGGTCTGCGATAGATTTAAACTGAATCACCGCTGAATATACGGCAGGTAGAGGTCGCGAAAGCGACTTCGGATTCGTGACCAGTTGGGAGGTTGGAGGTATCTTGATGGTTAATTCCAGACGGAGATATCATTCCAAAGCTGGTAGACAGGGGACGAGGCTGCCCGCTGAGTACCTTACCCGGTGTCTCGCCGTAAGGCGTTGGCCTCTGACGGGCTCCTGGCTTTGCTGGACGGTAGGTTTATACCATCCCAAAGTCTACTACGCTCATCCCACGGCTGAAAGAACGATGACATATCGTTATATCAGCGTGGGGTGACGGGTTCGCCCGTTGTAGTCGACACCGCCCAACTGGGGTGACGGGTTCGTCTGTTGTATTTGACACCACCCCGCTATACAAAAGTGGTTATTTTCGCTTTTCTGAGCTCTAGCACTGTTTTCTATTATAGCCTTCCATGTTTCGGTGGAGAATCGGCGATGTCGGTCGGCGATCGGCTGTACTGTCCCTCTATCGATTGCAACGCGTCGCGCCGGCGGATTTCGGTGGGGGCGTGTAGGGGAGCGCGGGGAGGCGCCGGAAGGGGGGACAGCGCGCACTTTAAATCCGTCGGAAGTATCGGATTACCCAGCCCCGTCCTCGCCACCAACACGGAAACGTCACGCTGTGTTGGCGTGCAGCGACTTTTAATATTTAACACGGCCAACCAATGGCTTCTATTCGTCACTGTAACTATTTTGGGATATAATGGGCCGGCCCTGTTGCAGTTTCGCCACTGAGACCCATGTGTTCAAGGCCGGTCAAACTCACGGTCCAGCACCCATCAGGCGGCCTCCATGCGTAGAAGTACAAGCCAGGGTAGAATCCTGGCCTGTGGGCCAGTTTTCCCTAGGAGTCAACCTTCGGGCGCCCTTGGACGGTTTGCGCACCGTGCGGCGTCAGCTAATCGACTCTGACAGACAGCCGGGGGAATCTGGAAACAGTACTGTCTCCTAAAGAGCGGGGGTAGTTATTTACCTTACGGCAACTGCTCTTGAAACAAAATCGGCTACCCGATCCTGGGTGAACAGCCGGGGAAAGGATGCCGTGGTCCGCGATAGATTCGGTACACACCGTTTTACCGCTTCGTAAGGGAGAGGACCGCGAAGCGACCTCGAACTCGGAACCAATCGAGAGACTGGAGTAATCTGGTCGCAATTGGAAGAAAGGGCGTGAGTGTAAGCCCGCTGGGTAACACTCCTGGCTATCTCGCGGTTAAGGCGTTGGCCTCTTACGGGTTTGTGGCGGAGCTAGACGGGGGACTGTTTATGTCCTAAGTCTTCTGCGCTCACTTCAGGGAGATAGAACGACTAATCGTTAAAACTTCCTGAGGTGATGGGCTCGCCCGCTGTAGTCGACAACTCTAGTTGGTCACGCGATCTACTTACTTTTATTTATCTCTGGTCTCACCTCGTGTCGTAAATTCCAGCGCATAGATACGGATCACACGATGAACACGTCAGTTTTAGGTGAATGTCACGTCAAAAGTGAACGGTGATAGGTAAAAGGCGTGTTGCCATGTTAGGAGCTCCCTAGACGATCAAGCATGCTTGTCAAGCATCACATCGCGGGCTGGGAGGGGATAGTAAACCGCAGGAATAATGCAAATATTTTTTTCAAATGTTTACCATAAATGCCTAATTCTGTAATTTATACCAGGGAGTCACGTTAATTAGACGTAATTGATTGATGAATGACGTGACACTCTGGTATAAGACTACAAAATTAGGCATTTTTAGTTAATATAAAAAAAAATATTTGCATGTTTATTGCGATTTACGATCCTGCCCAGCCCGTGTCGCAATGCTTACCAAGCATGCTTGATCATCTAGAGAGCCCCTTACAAAACTAAAATGTTGATACTGAAAGAAAAATACAGAATATTATTCAGTCTCACTGTTTTCTTATTTTTTGGCAAAAACGACGTTTTATTTATTCGTTGGGGTTCGATTTACTGGAGACATAATCCTAGAGTTGGTAATTAAATGCAAAAAATAGCAGTCGCGGTATGCGTCTGGCGGGTCTAGAAATTAGACAAAAATAAAAAACTTATTGCTCTCATTTTCAGTCTTGAATTTTTTTACATAATAATTGATCCAGGGAGACAGAACGACTAATCGTTAAAACTTCCTGAGGTGACGGGCTCGCCCGCTGTAGCTTGACAACTCTAGTTTATGTTTTTTGAGGATTCTGTTTTGCAGATTAGAATAAGGATGTTAGAATAAGGATTTTCTTTGTAATTTGTAACTTGAATTACGGAAATAAATAAATAAATAAATATCGTTCCGTATGAGATTGATGGTGTCACAACTCTATGACAGATTGAAATTTCAATAAAAAATACATTTTTTATTCATTAACACGTTTTTATTAGGTCGACCTGTATGTAACCATGTAATGGAATCTAAGGTAACTAATTTAACCATCGTCCAAGGATCTTAGCGTCATGAAAATTGGCAGCTGTATGTAGTTCTGATGACAATACAATAATATGGTACTGTCGAACTGATCTGATGATCGAGTCGGAAGATATGAACTGGAGCTTCATGATGGAACATCGTATCATAGCTGTGTTTGGACTTGTTAGAAAAGTCTTAGAATGAACTTTGAACACGATTAGGTTTCAAGGTCTGATGATGAAGCCGGAAGATAGGCACTGGCATTCCATGATGGATTATCATATCATAGCCGTGTTTGGACTTGTTAGAAAGGTCTTGTAATGAACTTTGACCACGATTAAGTTTCAAGGTCTGATGATGAAGCCGGAAGACAGAAACTGGCATTCCATGATGGAATATCGTATCATAGTCGTGTTTGCACTTGTGAGAAAGTTCACGTAATGGACTTTGAACACGATAAGTTTATAACAAACCTATTATATATTGACTTGTAAATATTGAGTGTAAATAGTGTAAATATTGACATAGGTGCCTGTATAAAGCGTGTTTTTAGTATTTTTTTAAAACTATTAATTTATTTTATACATTATATGTTCTTCAGTACATATAATGTAGGTGGAATGAAATTGTAATTCACATACCTACATTAAAAAATATTCAAATGTCGCCATATATTTTAATAAAATATAAACGCCATCTGTTGATGCTTGACGCAAACCCGCCCTTAGCCGAGAACTGCGTCGCCTGAGGCGTCGCATTGGAACCCAACCGGGTTCGTCCGCCCTCTCACTGCCGTGAGAGGGCCGTGAGAGGGCGTAATTGATTTTATTTATTACACGACTGCCCAACGAAAACGGAGTGTAATGTGTTCAGGGTTTATCTATGTATGTTTTCCGTTTCTTTATTCCACCGTAACTTCTAAAGACTTAAACCGATTTAAAATTGTGTGGTATAGTTTGAATCGTTATCTTGAGTGTATAGGTTAACTGAACTGTCCAAATATCAAAATGTCCAAATGACCAAATGTCAATAAATTAACATAAATATATCAAATGTTTTATATCAAACTAGCTGACCCGTGCCCACTTCGCTGGGCGGTAAAACTTTTTACCTGTGATGAAATTATGAGTGTGGTTCGGTTAGTACTGAGTGCCATGATTTATTTCCTGACTGCCAAAAGAAGGGTTATATTTTTACTGCATATGTATGTATGTATTTGCATGCCAATTTGACTATATTACCGTTATTTGCGAGTGTCTTCTTGTGTGTGTCTTATTTGTGAGCGTCTTATCTCTTTAACCATTTATGCAGTAAAAGGGAAATTATATGCAGTAAAAGAGAAAAGTCTTTTGTTTTAAAAACACTTGAGAAGACAAATTTACTTGTTTTGATAAGAATTCATAATTGTTGATAATCTGACCAATAAACATGACCTAACGATTTCAATTATTTGTTAATATAAAAAACTACCTTTTGTGACTTAAATATAAAATTAGACATATGCTGTCGCTGACTTTTTTGTAGGCATTATCAAGCTCTACAACTTGTCTCTAGAACTTAATCATATATCTCTCATCGTTGAGGCATCGTTGAGGCAGCGTTTTTTCTCTGACTGACTTTGCAAATCCGACTACCACGAGAAAGTCTTTTCATTTTTCGGATTAATATATAGCCTATGACACTCACAAATAACGTGGCTTTCTATTGGTTATAGAATTTTCAAAATCGCTTCTGTAGATCCAGAGATTACTTCCTACAACGTCAGAAACTTTACCTTTTTATAATATTAGTATAGATTAAAAGGTCTGATTGAGTTCATTCTGATAATATATTTGTATTTAAATGGATAAATGCATAAGCCACAAATATTTAATTAAAAAAACCGTAATAAAAATAATTATAAATACAATAGTTCACTTTCTTTAACGGCAGTCGTGTTTTTTATTCTTTTTATTATATTGACGTGAAATTAAAATTCCTGTGAAATCACCCGGTTTTGGTTGGAATATCTATATTAATATTATAAAAAAAGTAATGTTTGTAAGTTTGTATGTAGGGGGTAACCTCCAAAATTATTCATCCGATTTCAAAAATTTGTGAGGGACCACCCCTCACAAGACTCCAAATTATTCGATGTGAGGTGGTGGTGTCAACTTACGAGTTATCTCCGTATTTAAAGGCGGTTTTGATGAAGCGAAGATATTTATTCATTGAATCGATTGAATATTGCCAGTTATAATGCTTGCCGAATTAACGAGTGCCCGGATTACTTTATGTAGGAAAGTGGATGAGGATTGTATGTGTGCTCTTAGTATCTTGTACTGGGCACGGCTCGAGTCTGTGGGATTACAGACTGATGCTTCGAGACTCAGGGAAAATGAGGAAAGGAAACCGAGGAGCCGGATCCGTTGAGCGACCTCGTAGAGGGGTACCGAATATGCCGTCGCAACCTTGGGGAATCGGAGACTGATAATTTGGGTGCTTTTTGGCCGGTTTATATAGGCCGTGCAATGATGCAATGTGAAATATTATGAGTAAAAGTATTGTTTCATCGTGCTGTTTCATAGCTGCACGAGTCAAAATAATAGCTGAATTGCGTCAGTGGATTTCACTGGAAATCGATGCATTTGTTTATCGTATGTAGTGGACTTAAGGTCCGTTACAAATTCTTTCACTTATGGAAAGCAGTGTGTATTGAAAGATTTTCCGACGAGTACTATATGCTATAATTTATTGTGATAAATATTGGTTTTCAATACGAAATCACGATATTTGTAAATCAAGTCGGAGAAAATGAGCTGGAGAGTCCCTTTATTGACGTGCGCTGACTAAACGGTTTGATATATGTAAAAACAATATACAACAGAAATATTGACCCCAGAGATATCTATAAAAAAACAGCGGCAGCATATATCCAACTTTTATATTTAAGCTACAATAACTGCTTTTATGTCTCAAAAAAATAAGAGAAATAAGTAGGCAATATTTGTTGAATACATTAGCAATAAAAAAAGAATTCATATAAAATAAATTAATCCATTATCACGGGTGTTATACAGAGATATAGTTGGCCATTTAATGTAAGTTTTAAGTGGTATAATTTTAGGTGGACTTCCAAATTTTAAATTTTAAATGTCAGCATATTTTGAAATTTTCTCAATAATTATTCTTATTTAAATAATAAATTTAGTGAACATCTGCATCCAAACTTTTCTCTGGTTGTAACGGTCTCCGTTCCATCGGGTTCAGAAGAGGGAGGAAAAGAGAGTGCACCCGTGATCGCGCGCCCACCTGTGCACTATAATATAGCCTGCGCACTTGACTGCTTCCGAACAGTGGCCTCTGAGAAGACTAAATAAGTCACTAGAATCTACAATGCAGTCGCTATGGCTGAACACGGCTAGAAGGATATATATATATATATATATATATATATATATATATATATATATATATATATATATATATATATATATATATATATATATATATATATATATATATATATATATATATATATATATATATATATATATATATGTATATATATATATATATATATATATATATATATATATATATATATATATATATATATATATATATATATATATATATATATATATATATATATATATATATATATATATATATATATATATATATATATATATATATATATATATATATATATATATATATATATATATATATATATATATATATATATATATATATATATATATATATATATATATATATATAAACCTACTCCTCTTTCCGCAAGTGAGAGGCATTCATCATTCTCGTTAACACCTAAAGCATTCCCGAATCCGATCAAGGGAATCCTTCGTCACGATGTAAGTGGCTTTTATAATTATTTACTTTATAATCATCTTATTGATCAATTCTAAAAAGTATATATATATATATATATATATATATATATATATATATATATATATATATATATATATATATATATATATATATATATATATAGGTGGTATAGTTAAAGAGATTATGAAATTAGTTACGCGTGCAAGCACTTGGAAATACATAGCGTTCAGCGGAAGACGGCGCGGATGGCGAGGAACAATACGCGTACGTCTACGAGATAGATAGCATGCATCTGAGGGGGGGGGGCGTCTTGGACTATATATTTAAAGATAGCGTCTAAAACGGCAACTAAACGCCATCCTACTTGGATTAAGGAATCGATTTAAAACATTACCCTTAGCGAAGCCTCGGGCAACAGCTAGTCTCATATAATCGTACAAGCTACACTAATAATATTCCCTCTTAGTTTTCTGCTATCA
>OX155976.1:16517373-16613048 GCA_944548615.1 Micropterix aruncella
TTATTTATCCTATTTTTTATAGTTACATAAAATAGATTGCGTTCATTTTTTTAACGCATAAAAAATACATATGATGAAAATTGCGAAATGGCATTACTTGTCAGGATTACATCACCCCACTAGGTATACGCCTGTGTTGGGGTGATGGATACAAAGTTCTGTGGTATTTGCTGAGCCTGTAAGCTTTGTCTGCTGTCCTTCTTCCGTCTCATAAAAAAACAATACGTAATATAATTTAGCATAATATAATATAAATAATATAATATAACATAACATATTACAACATAATATAATATCATATGTTATAACATATAAAATAATGTATTATATTTATATATAATATAGTATAACATAATAAAATATAACATATTATAATCTGTATATCTGTATATCCATAATTTACATCTGTACCTATATCCTATAATTTGTAGTTAGAAATAAAATATTTTAATATATCATACTTTCGCATTCATCTCTAGTATAATTTGAGAGCCAATGAGACACCCGTCTCTTGAACTGGTTGTCGGTTATGTTTAAAATCTGTCCTGTGTACGAGTTAAATATATTATAGAGTTTAGGTCCGAGATATGCGTAGTGTCGTTGTCCGTATACAGTCCTCATTTTTGATTGAATCTGTTTGTATTTGTGTCTAGTGTTGTGTTTGTGCTCTGGTTTGGCTTTATCCGTGTTCCTCATGAGGTCCCTCCGATAGCGCACTAGAACAGCGCGTATGTATTTGTATGTATAAATTTGAACACATTTCGTGCGGTCCTAGATTCAAATGCTTAATATTTGGTGTGTAGTTTTAATTCGATAAGTGACAACCGTTTATTTCACATTGCGCTCTAGCGTATTGTGATGAGACTGCGGCGCACGATACACGCCCATGTTTGACACAGAAGTTACGTGGCTCGATGATGCCATGCGGCCACACAGTAATAGCTGAATTACGCCAACAAAACGGCCATTTCATCTCGACTGCCTTAGAGAGCGCAGGTTTTTAAGTGCACGCCGTAAAGCGCTCGCGACGGTTTGGCAACGGTTTATGGGGGAGAGAAGGGCGGAAGCAGTTTGCCCTCCCCTAGATCTGGTTTGAAGTTTGTTACCCAAGAAGCACTCTTCGCACGGATGCCAAGAAACTATTAACAGTGCAAAGGGTAATTTTGTGAGCTAATGGGCCCTGTTGGAGTTGGCCACGAAGACCCATTTGTTTTGGGTCGGTCACACTCACGGGTCAACACCCATCCGGCGGCTTCCACGTATGAAGTGCGAGCCCGGGTAGGACTCTGGCCTGGGGCTAGTTTCCCCCAGGAGTAAATCTTCTGGCGCTCCTGGACGGTCTGCGCACCGTATGGCGTCAGCCAATCGAATGTGCATTCCGACTAACAGCCAGGGGAGTCTGGAAACAGTATTATCTCCTACAGAGCGGGGGTAGTTGCTCACCTTATGGCGACTGCTCTTGAAATGGCCATCGGCTACCCGATTCCGGGTGAACAGCCGGGCAAAGGATGCCGTGGTCCGCGATAGACCGCGGTCCGCGTAAGGGGGAGGACCGCGCAAGCAACATCGAACTCGTAACCAGTCGGGGGACTGGAGTAATCTGGTTGCAAATGGTAGTAAGGGCGTGAGTATCGGCCCGCTGGGTAACATACCTGGCTATCTCGCGGTTTAGGCATTGACCTCTTACGGGCATGTGGCCGAGCTTGACGGTGGACTGTTTTGTCCTAAGTCTTCTGCGCTCACCTCAAGGGAGACAGAATGATCAAATTTCGTTAAAACCTCTTGAGGTGATGGGTTCGCCCATTGTAGTCGACAGCTATAGTGCAAAGACTAATACTACAGAGAATTACGAGTCCCATGAGAGCAGTACTAACAGGGAGACATAGAAACTCTGCGTGAAAAAAGAAGACACTAAAGGATATATGGGAAAACGGCAAAATGTAGGCAGGCAAAGGATAAGACACTCGCGTCTCGGGCCTCACAGCTGGTGGATTGGTTTCCCTTGGGCGATTGCCTCACGGCGCTACTGGACGGTTTGCGCACTGTCTCCTAAGCAGAAACCTAAGCTGCGAGGGTGGATGTTGACCTGTTGTCACGCGACTCTTGAAATGACCTTGGGCCACTCGATCCCGTATGGCACTACAGGCAACGGACGGCCTGGTCGGCGATAAATTCAAATTGAATTACCACTGTAATACAACAGGTGGAGGCCGTGTAAACGACTTCGGACACGTAACCAGTCTGGAGGACGAAGGAGCTAATGGGCCCTTGCTGAGTTGGCCACGAAGACCCATTCTGTTTCAGGGTCGGTCACACTCACGGGTCAACACCCATCCGATGGCCTCCACGCATGGGGTGCGAGCCTGGGTAGGACACTGGGTCAACCAGTCTCCCCTGGGAACAATCCTCTGGCGCTCCTGGACGGTCTGCGCACCGAGCGGCGCAAGCCAATCGATTGTGCTCTCCGACTAACAATCGGGGAAGTCTGGGAACTGTATTGTTTCCTATAGAGCGGGGGCAGTTGTCTACCTTACGGCGACTGCTCTTGAAATGACCATTGGCCATCCGATCCCGGTTCAGAGTCGGGCAAAGGACGCCTTGGTCCGCGACAGATTCGGTGCACTCCGTTTCACCGCTTCGTAAGGGAGAGGACCGCGCAAGCGACCTCGAACTCGGAACCAATCGAGAGACCGGAGAAATCTGGTCACAATTGGAAGTGAGGGCGCGAGTATCTCGAGCCCGCCGGGTTTATTCCTGGCTCACTCGCGGTAAGGCGTTGGACTCTCACGGGTTGTGACGTAGCTGGACGTAGAATGTACTGTCCTAAGTCTTCTACGTTCACTGCAGGGCGACAGAACGACTAATCGTTAAAACGTCCTGTGGTGACGGGCTCGCCCGTTGTAGTTGACACCGCAAGATGTAGGACGAAGGTATCCTGATAGTTAACTCCAGACGGAGATATTGTACCAAATCTGGTAGTTAGTTAATCGACTGTGCACTCCAGTGTAGTGCAGATGGTAACGAATTGTTTCATGCAGCTTGAGCCATAAGATCCATTTCGTTTTGGGATCGGCTCAAATCACGATTCAGCTCCTATTCAGAAGCCTCCTTGGTGGAAGGCTACCCCGGGTAAGATTCTCGCGTTTCAGGTCTCAAAGGTGGTGGTTTAGTTTCTCCTGGCGGGATTGCATCCCGGCGCTACTTGGCGGTTTGCGCTCCTTTCGGCGACGCCAATCTGTTTTGCACTCTGAGTAATTGCTGAAGGAGTCTGGAGACTAAGGAAATATACTATCTCCTAGGCAGACACATAGATTCGGGCTGGAAGCAGCCAGTGGCTGCTCGGAAATTTTTGATGATTGTATCGTGTGCGCGGGCTTCCGGCTCCTGGAGCCTGGCCGCCCAGCGCGTGCACCTCCATATATATTCTCTAGAAACATTCTGGATCCGCAGTTATGGTTCCGGAGCCATGGACGCAAGTGCGTCATGAGCCTTAGTCTTCTACGCTCATCCCACGGCTAAAATAACGATCACACATCTGTGCCGCAAAATATCATATAATACAGGAGGCTAGGAATGGTAATTGTCTCACTTCGTAGAAGGAAGGGCATCCGTGGCAAGCATTTGCAAAGAGTGTATTGTATATATATATATATATATATATATATATATATATATATATATATATATATATATATATATATATATATATATATATATATATATATATATATATATATATATATATATATATATATATATATATATATATATATATATATATATATATATATATATATATATATATAAGATATGCTCTCAGCAACAAAAGAATAAAATAAGTAAATAAGTTTAACGTAGGTACGATATGAGAATATTGTGAAGGCGTTATCCCTAATTAGTTCAACGGGCCGGATGCAGCTAGAGTATATTTTTGGATTTAGTGTGTAAAGTAGAGCGGCTCGATGTGCGCGTTGATCATATTGCGTAGGTCAAGGGGAGATTAAAGGGCACTTCACCTTTTATTCGGTCAAGGACAGTGCAGAGCGACAATCAAAGGAAGCAAGAAACAAACTGTAGTTCATTTCTCGACGATACTGTGGCAAGTATAAGGAGTGCTGCTGATCCATCCTATTTTCAAGATTGCAACGGTGTACTCGGAGTTTAGACTGGTTTACGAGGACTAGAGTAGAGCTTCGCGGTACAACATCGTCATACCAGCCTGGCGTGACGGGTTCGCCAGTTCTAGTCGAAACAGCCCTACTGTGCACTCCGGCGTATATCAGGGGTTAGGAAACGTACGTTTTCTAAGCGTGAGAGGGGTCGGGGTAGTAAAAAAAATACCTTATATTCTCCGGCGCGCTTGCGCAGGTCGAGCACCTCCGTGAACCACGTGTCGCCGCGCTGCTCGCCCGTCAGCGACTGCGGTCCCGCGTCGGCCGCGTCCGCCGCGTCCGCCGCGTCCGCCGCCAGCATCTTCTCGCCGGCGCCGTCGTCCCTCTCCACGGAGGCGGCTTTCTTACTAAGGCTCCTGCATTTGGTAAAGGTGCCTTTAGACGCCTCGTATATGTAGTGCGAGAACGGTCTGAATTTCTTTTTGTATTCGCTCTTGTACGGCTTACGCGGTTCCGCCGATGGCGCCACGGCCGGCCGCTTCGGCTGTATGAACGAATTGAACGCCGTGCGAAACGTTGTCTTTCTGGAATAATCGATATTTACCACACTTAGCCCGAATCTATCAGTCGGTGAAATATTCTCTAAAGTCATCGATCCCCTACCCCTCGTTCTTTATCTCTGAACCGAATTTCGTCACGCTTATAATGCGACGATTCCAAAACGCGCGACTTGCCTCCACATATAATTTCCAACAGTACACGAGGAGCAAATATACAAAAGCAAACTTATCCATTTCATATTTATTTACTATATATATATATATATATATATATATATATATATATATATATATATATATATATATATATATATATATATATATATATATATATATATATATATATATATATATATATATATATATATATATATATATATATATATATATATATATATATATATATATATATATATATATATATATATATATTTGATTCAATGGATACTAGTTCCGATATGGACACATTAATGTTTGATTAGTAATAAACAATGACACCATAGTTCTGGCGCATTGATAATTCAGTTACTATTACTACAAAACCATCAAGTTGAATAAACTGGCTCAAATTTTTGTTCCAGCATTCAGTCAAAATTTTAAGGTCAAACTTTATATTCAGATTTTCAAGCAGTACTAATAAGGCATCGATGTTTTTTAAACAGTTTTTACTGTTAACACAGAATACCTTCAAAACTGGTAGGATTGCGATTGATTTAATATCTTCGCTACTGCTTATTTCATTGGCATCTACGTAGTTATAGTCGTTAATTTCACTATTCAAGTCTCTAAATACGATGGAAGAATTTACGCCTAACAACTGCAGTTGAATTGTGGACCGTCCCCATGCCAGAAAATATACGTTGTGGACTTGATATCCAATAGTTGTAGTAATATACATCTATCTGGCAGTAACATAAATCTAAGTGGTGTACTGGATATTTATAGAATAGTGTTATAACAGTAAAAACATTTAATGTATTTCGTGTATTTTTAATGACGGTTTTTCAAAAATATTTTATTTTTTAGTGTGTTTCAGGCCATTCAATGAATATGACGAATTTTGAATGTCTGAAGATTGTTATTATTTTGTTTTTTTTCATGATTTATTTTATTGTAATTAATGTCATTTGTTAGACACTTTAGGTAGAAAAAATAATAATGCTATTAATTAATTGTTTATTACTAAACATAGAAAATATTAGTAAAATTGCCATATGAGAGATAATCTGCTGCATTAGCACCATAAGTCATAATTTAGACTTAGACAATAATATATATTTCATTTAAATATATGTCATTTATGATTTCTTCCTGAAAAGAAGTATTTTTTATCGTTATTAATATAAATATCAGACATAATATAATATAATAATTGTTGAGGCACAATTGCTTGATTTGAGGCAGTTGTATTGCCTCAAAGCAATAATTCATCTTAAAAACAACAATGAAGACGAATATTGTGTTTCTCCGGAAAACAGGGAGAGATCAGGTCGTTATCAGGGAAACTTTGAAGTGCCGAAACGTCTAACGTCTTTTGGACAACGTCATTACAGCTTTCTTGCTCCAAGAATGGTTAATATCATGAGTAAAGAGAACATATTGGAAATTAGCAGCAAACAAAAAAAATATCACCTTACATCATGGTTAATAAACCTTGGTAGGAGAGAGACGGAGAAAACTGGAGAAAACATTCATCACAATTTTAAAATAAATAAATATATTTATTTTATATTTATTTTATATACGTATTTTTATTAATTCTTATATATTATTAGTTATTATTATAAATGATTATTTATTATTGCTATTATATATTTTTATTATTATTATTTAGTATTACTTGTCTATAGTTCTAATATTATTTTGGTGTAGTTAGAATTTCATTTTAACTTGATTTGATTCAAATTTTTTATTTTTAGTTTGGAATTAAACTTGATTTGTTTCAATTTTTTAATTTTTAGTATGTATTTTTTAATCATTTGTATTGGTGTTCTCCTTAGAACAGGCTCTGCCTAGTTAGGAGCAACACAATCTATGTTAAGTGCTAACGGTGTATTTTTTTTTGTGGACCAATAAATAAATAAAAAATTATATATATATTATATATATAACATATATAATATAATAATATATATATATAATGTAATAAAGTAAATTAATATATTCTAAACGGAAGCACAAAATACGATTATAGGAAGACAGACTAAAAGTGGAAGTGAGTTTTAGAAACAATGTTAAATCTAAGGACCTTAGAAAATAAAATTATGAAAATTAGAAAATATAATTAGGGCTACCTAATATAAAATTAATTATTTCTACCCAGAAATGTAATATGACCCATTTATTCCTGAATTTCTATTAATGTCCGATACCGTTTTTATAGGGATTATAACCTACTAGGTACTAGGCGCTTAAACAAGTTTGATTAATGAGCAATATAAATAGACTTCGGGGATGCACTAAAATCTGCTCAAAAACATGTTTTTCTAAATCATTACATTAAAATTGGGTACCCAAACACTTCTGAGCGGTAGTGTACTACTAAAATTACAATCGTGTTAAGGTGACATAAGACCTCAGAAAAATATCCGAAATCGGTGGACACGCGAAGAAATAGGCGGGGTCAATTTTGTAGGGTTTGAACAATAAAAATCCAGCGTTGACGAAGCGTCAGGCAGATTCCCCATCCGCTCGCGCCGGCGACGGGATGCATACTAAACTTTCTATCGCAGCGCTAGCTTAGAATATCTATCAGTGTGCAACGGTGGTATATGGATGTTAATGGTAAAGCATATATAGCGTTACTCTCAGGGCGCTCTCACGTTTCAATTAATTGTAATTAATTTAAGGTCTAAATAAAAAATGTGGTTAAATAATAAGGCAATAAACAACTTTTTTGAGTCCAAATTTTAAATTGGTTCCTCATCGAAGGATTCGCTTAGAAACTTTTTTTAAATTAATGCTTATATGTTTCAAACAAATCATAAAACTAAAATTCTTTAGTTATGGCCGTTCCCAGGTATCATGTCTTAACTGACGTTTATTCAATTAGGAACGTGCCCGAGGACGGAAAATTAATTTTACGAGAAAAAGGGGAAGTATCAATCTATTCTATGCAGAATATCAATCATATTTTATGCAGTGGACAGCTTTTGCGAAATCTTGACAGGATCAAATCGTGGACGGAAAATTGGTTGCTTTTCCGCTATACGAAAATGTGTAGTACTTCATCAGGAAAGCAACCCTAACAAACAATATTTTCTGTCAAACGCCCAATTAGACGCAGTTAAGCAACAAAAAGATCTTGGATTAACAGTTACTGATGATCTCAAATGGGAGAAACACATAATCGCAATTGCTAAAAGAGCCAATTCTACTCTCTATCTAATAAGAAAGGCCTTCCAACATCTGTCAATAGAGGTTTTTATCAAGATCTACAGAACCTATTCTTGGGTATGGCTATCAGCTCTGGAACCCCTACTTATGGAAATGGAATCGACAGCGTTTGACAGCTTGCTAACAGCTGGTAAGTGACGCTAACCAAGCACCAGGCTCGGTTAGGAAATATAACTGCAGTTAGCTTACCTTACCTTAAGCTTAGCTTACCTTAAACGTTGAGAAATGTGTAGTGCTTCATATCGGGAAAAGCAACCCCAATAAACAATATTTTCTGGCAAACGCCCAACTAGATGTAGTCAAGCAACAAAAAAATCTTGGAATAACAATTATGGATGATCTCAAATGGGAGAAACACATAATTGCAATTGTTAAAAGAGCCAACTCTACTCTCTGTCTAATAATGAAGGCTTTCCAACATCTGTCAATAGAGGTTTTTATCAAGATCTACAAGGCATATGTGAGACCTATTCTTGAGTATGACTATCAGATCTGGAGCCCTTACTTTTGCAAAGATGTAGATATCCTGGAAAAGGAGCAGCGAAGAGCAACCAAAATGCCAGTGAGCCTGAAGAATAGGAATTATGAAGATCGTTTGGAATTACTTGGAATAACTACTCTGAAACAAAGAAGACAAAGAGAGGACCTGCTTGAGACATATAAAATTCTAACTCATTATTAAAAGGTACCTGGGCAGGAGAATATTTACAAATTCAACGTCAATACAAATCTTCGAAGTCACAACAAAAAACTCAACAGTACAAAAAATAAATCTAATCCTCTTAAGAACGTTCTTCAAAATAGAGTGGTGGACATGTGGAATAAACTACCATTTGAAGTGATTAGTGCAGTGGCGTAGCGAGGCGGGGGCGGGGGGGGCGGGCCGCCCCGGGCGGCAGAGATTAAGGGGCGGCAAAGCCGCCCCTGTTTTGGAATTATAAATGTAAATTTGTTAATTTTTTTTTTTATTTAACAATTTTTATTAAAAATTAATTCCGAATCTCTGAACACACCCTTCTTAATACCGCCAGCCACTCACTAGGTACTAAGGGGCGATACCGTTAAAGGAAGAACCATAGAGATTAAGAACATACTTACTAGAAAGTTGACAAGTACACGAGTGTGCGACTGTGCGACAGACAGAAACTAGAAACTTCAAAATATTTTAAATATATAAGCAGGCTGGGACGCGATGCCAGCCAGTTTTTTCCGGAATCTTTTTAAAAGGAGAAATGAGAAAGTTAACCCGAAGCTGGGTCTTCCGCGAACTATCAAATGATGAAAAAATCTTACGATCTTGGATGGTGTACTCACCGGCAAAGGGATCCCTATTTTGCTTCTGCTGCCGACTGTGTTCTCCTATTAAAGTCACTAGTTCAGGATTTAACACAATGGACGGCTTCAACTTAGGTATATTGGAAGATGAATCCAAAGGTGTATGAGCATGAGTCCAGCAAAGCATACAATGATACCTTCTTTAAGTGGAAAGAGTTAGAAGGGGGATCAGCCAGGAAGCTATGATTGTTAAAACAGAGTTAAAAATTGTCCACAAAGAAGAAAAGAAGTAGAGAGATATTTTGGCAAGATTGCTTGACATAATTCGGTTTTTAGCGAAACAAAATTTAGCGCTGCGTGGACACCGTGAATCGCTCGACAAAAATGTTACTGAGAAGAGAGGCAATTTTTTGGAACTCAGTATTATGTAAACACATTACAAAGAAAAGAAGCTTGAAAAAAAAACATGTTTCGTACCTATCACCTCAGACACAAAACAAATTCATCCATGTTTTGGGGGATCAAGTTCGCAGGAAAGTGATCGAAGAAGTGCAAGAAGCTAAATACTTTTCTATAATTTTCGACAGCACGCCAGATTTGTCTCACGACGATCAAGTCAGTCAGGTGCTTTGATATGTTAAGATTGATGGAGTTGTGGTAGTGGAGTCTTTTATCGACTTTATAGAAGCGAAGGGGAAAAATGCTGAAAAAAATACAGAAATAATTGTGGATAAAATTAAAAAAAGACGGACTGGACATACAAAACTGCAGAGGGCAAGCGTATGACAACGCAGCGGTTATGGCTGGTGTTCACACTAAAGTGCATGCTAGGATCAGAGCGTTGAATCCGAAGGCGCAATTTGTGGCATGCACAAACCATTTTCTGAACCTGGTATGTTTACATTCTGCATCGGTTGCCGTTGATTCGGTCACATTTTTCGGTACCTTGGAACGCGTCTTTTTGTTGTTCTTATCTTCGCCTCATCGTTGGGACGTTCTGACTACTGTGAAACAAGGCTTGAATCGATACTCGCTGGAGCGCCAGACATGATGCAGTTAAAGTGATTAAGACCCATTATACTAAAATTATAGAAGTTTTTGAACAGCTTTCAAAAGATATGATAGACAATTTGACAACAAGATCCGACGCACTGTCTCTCTTGACTGCCATGGAATCGTTTGCGTTTGTATGTTATCATGGATTCTGGGATGCCATTCTTGTAGAAATTAATAAAACCCAAGTGTATCTGCACACTAAAGTACTCAACTTAAACGCCTGTGCGTCACAAGTAAAGGCTTTAGAAATCTTCTTGGTGGAGCATAGGGGATGACCTCGTTGATGACGCATTAAAGTTTGCCAAAGAGGTTTACGAAAATTTGGGCATTGAGTTTGTACCCTGCCGTACGAGAAAGAAAAAACGTATTCATGACGATGGGGCAGTGGATGCTGGTCTGACGTACGAATTGAAACTCCGGCGTGAAATGTTTGCGTCTGCAGACAGAATTATCCAGGAAATAAAAACGAGATTTCAACAGCTTAATGATCTTGTTGCGAAATTCTCTTTTCTTACGCCATCGAACCTCTTGAACCCTGGATACATTTATAAACTGGATCAAGCCCCGGACGATATTAACAAAGAAGAATTTGAACAAGAACGAGAGCGACTGCGAAATTTCATCAGCACATCAAATAAGGAAGCAGAAATGTTGATTAAAGGGTCGCTCGAGCTTCTCCAATTCATCCAACAGTATAGTTAGGCGTTTCCGTACCAAATATCGCTATAATTCTAAGAATATTTCTGACAGTGGCCATTATTGAGGCTAGTTGCGAGCGTAGCTTTTCCAAATTGAAATGAATCAAGAACTACTTACGTACAACTATGAGCTCATTGAGGCTAACGAATTTGGCGATATTGTCAATAGAGCAGGATTTAGTAAAAGAATTGGATTTTGACGATGCGATTTCAGATTTCGTTTCTTGCAAAGCCCGTAAAATTAACCTATAAATTTAATGTTTTTTCTAAATACTAATAATAAACGTTCTCCCTAATTACAAAATTTTGTTATTATTATTATTGGTGGCTACTACAACTTTTGATTATGTGGAGGGCGGCAAAATTCATCTCCGCCCCGGGCG
Organism: Micropterix aruncella; assembly: GCA_944548615.1. Lineage (NCBI taxonomy): Eukaryota > Metazoa > Arthropoda > Insecta > Lepidoptera > Micropterigidae > Micropterix > Micropterix aruncella. Next base: position 16,528,854 of record OX155976.1, read on the forward strand.
CCACTGACCCACGCTACGCCGCTGGATTAGTGCAAGATCTGTCAATCAATTTAAAAACAAACTCGATTTGTATCTAAAAACTTGTTAAAATTGTTTATATTGCCTATTGTTTATATATTGTTAATATTGATTAGCTTTACATAAACTACATACAACAGCAATGCGCATGCTACGCTGGTCAGCGGGTGTCACACTATTAGACAAAATCCGGAATCAAAAAGTCAAGGACTCAAGAGGAGTCAAGATGAATCAAGGAATCAAGAGTCTTTGACTCCGGAACAAAATCCGAAGTCAAAGAAATACGCTTACGGTGGTACGGTCACGTTCAGCGACGCCCAGACGATCACATGGGGAAGCTTGCCCTAGACCTGCCAACGACGAAACGTGCTTTTGGAAGACCATCCGCTACCTGGTTGACGGCTGTTGAAAAAGACCTGAGATAAGCTCAACTCGACGCCGACAAAGTTCAAGATCGTGCTCAGGGGAGGAGAAGGACAAGGAAATTATAAAAATAGGTAATTCTATAAAAATCAAGGACTCTACCGACCTCTGGTCTATTTCGACAAGAATAATGAAGAGCAGTATTGTCCCGGTGGCCGAACATCTGTCTTCTTTATTCAATAAATTTATTGGCTCTGGAATTTTCTCAACTAAAATGAAGAAGGCAAAAGTGATTCCTATCCATAAAAAGGGACCCCGGGAAAACATAAACAACTACCGGCCAATATCACTTTTGCCATCTTTTAGCAAGATATTTGAAAAATTAATTCTTCAGAGGCTAAGTACCTTTTTTGCCGAACACAACATCCTTACGCCAAAGCAATTTGGGTTCCGCAAGTCACTATCCACTATAGATGCGATTGCAGGTCTGATGGAAAAACTATTATCTAGCATCGATAAGTCGAATAAAACTTGTGGCATTTTTTGTGACCTATCCAAGGCCTTTGATTGCGTCGATCTCCTTATTTTGCTTCAGAAGCTCGAGCACTACGGCATTAGAGATACAGTTCTAATCCTAATACAATCCTACCTACAAGGACGGACGCAAGTCACTAAAGTCCAAAACAGCTTGAGCGATCACCAAAAAATTACTAGAGGGGTACCTCAAGGTTCCATTCTGGGACCCTTTCTTTTTCTTGTATACATCAATGATATAACAGAAAGCGTGTTATCTGATAACGATGAAATTGTACTGTACGCAGATGATACCTCACTAATTTTCAGCGATGCAAATCATGAACAACTAGCTAGGCGACTTTACGTTAACATGGAAAAACTTGGTACTTGGTTCCAATTAAATCAATTGTCTCTTAATGCATCTAAATCAAACTCCATCAATTTCTCTCTTCGGCCGTCCCAAAATGATATCTTCAGTATTAGCTATGGTGATAAAGTATTAGAAAATGTTGATCATACGACATTTCTAGGCATTCATATTGATAGCAATCTGCAATGGTCGACTCACCTAGAAGAACTGAGCAAAAAATTAAGTAGCGCCACATTTGCCATAAAAAAAATCAAATTGTTATGTAGCTTTGAAGCTTCCAAATCTGTCTACATTGCCTATTTCCATTCCCTATTAAGTTATGGCCTCATGTTCTGGGGAATGGCGGCAAATGTTATAAGGATCTTTCGCCTACAAAAACGAGCGATTAGAAATCTGTTCTCAATATCTTCGCTAACATCTTGCAAGCAGTACTTCATCGAATCTGGTATCATGACTTTGTACGCCGTGTATATATATACCAAAACATCATGTATACGAGAAAAAATATCGAGACTACCTCAACTAACTCAAATATTCATTCGCATAATACGCGAAATAAAGAGGACTTGCGTCATTTTAAGGTGCGTCTGAGTAAGGTTCGGAATAGCTTTCTCTGCCAATCTTACTTATTCTACAACAAACTTCCATTACACATCAGGGGCCTTGGGGAGGTTCACTTTAAGAAAAAGGTACAGGGTATTTTGACTAAAAACTCCATTTGTAGCATTGAGGATTTCGACAATATCAATTTTTCGCAGCTCTATTGACCTACTTGACTATTATTATTCCTTATTCTTTCTATTATTGACTATTTTACAATTGCGTTTTTTTTCGTCTTCTAGCTATTTATTGACTATAATTATTATTACTGATTTCTTTGTATTTGTGTTTTTTCTTCTATATGATATCTTCCCGTATGATAATTTGTGAAATTATCCAATATTTGTTTGATTATTTAGTACTTAGGATTATATAGAAATTTAGATAGAAAATTTTACGAAATTACTTAAGAATTTTGATTGAAAATATTGGAAAATGTTGTTTCCTCTACATAAATAACCTAGAAAATCTGCGCTTGGATGTTCAACGTTCATACCTTGCAATACCGACGTTCATATCTTATACCATACTTATACCATATATATACCATATCTTATACCATATATAGGTATTTATATTATACTTGTTATTTTTATTACTTTTGACATAACCAAGTGTAGGAACTCCTAACAACTGGTAAAAAAAAAAAAAAAAAAACAAGAAGGCCGACCCCAAGTAAATGGGACAGGGTCTAGGAAGAAGATGCTTTACAAGTGATCTGAACTTTTCAGAAAACTGCCTGTCCAGAATAAATAATAATAATAATAATAAAATCATGATTCAAATTTTATTTCAAGTAAGATGCCCCAGTAAGTTGGTATTTGGTACTTCTTGAAAGATGATATGATAATTGAGGTATGATAATTTGTGAAATTATCCAATATTTGTTTGATTATTTAGTACTTAGGATTATATAGAAATTTAGATAGAAAATTTTACGAAATTACTTAAGAATTTTGATTGAAAATATTGGAAAATGTTGTTTCCTCTACATAAATAACCTAGAAAATCTGCGCTTGGATGTTCAACGTTCATACCTTGCAATACCGACGTTCATATCTTATACCATACTTATACCATATATATACCATATCTTATACCATATATAGGTATTTATATTATACTTGTTATTTTTATTACTTTTGACATAACCAAGTGTAGGAACTCCTAACAACTGGTAAAAAAAAAAAAAAAAAAACAAGAAGGCCGACCCCAAGTAAATGGGACAGGGTCTAGGAAGAAGATGCTTTACAAGTGATCTGAACTTTTCAGAAAACTGCCTGTCCAGAATAAATAATAATAATAATAATAAAATCATGATTCAAATTTTATTTCAAGTAAGATGCCCCAGTAAGTTGGTATTTGGTACTTCTTGTACCTGGCTTTAAAACCAAATACAGGCGTAATTCTTATTTTATAAGGGTATGCGAAACTTTCAACACCCTGAATGCTGACTTTGATATTGACCCCATTTTCACGAATATAGATACTATAAGGAAGCAGGTTGTAGGGCGATTTTGTGATGACCAGGCTTAACATTTCCTTCTTTTATTACATTCTTGTTTATGTCAACATGTTTTCTAATGTAAAATTTAGTATCTTTTTGTTTAATATCTTCTTTATGCTTAATACCAGTTCTAAATTCACGTTATTATTATTGTCATTATCAGTGGTAACTTGTAAATGGCTCTAAGCTTCCTATTTTTGTTCACTACAAAATTATTGGCTGTAAGTTATCCTTAAGAAAATAAAATAAAGTAAATAAATACTTAGTTCTTGTTTAACTCGACGACATTAATAACTCATTTTTCGAAAAAATCGATAAGTTTGCTTTTGATTAAACGATACTCACATTACCGCTGGTGGTGAGACTCGCACCAACAGCACCAAAAAAAACAAACGAAACGAGACTTTAGGAAATATTTTCACTCTTCAAATTAGCCACCATCGAACACGTAGGCCTTATCGTTAATAATTAGAAAGAAACATGCTGTAAATTGGAAATAACAAACGACTAAAAATTTCGTGAACAACATCGATTGTGTCTGGTGTGAGAGTGTTTTTTTTTAAACAGAATCGAAAGTAAGAGGTAGGTAAACAGGTGCAGCACACAAAAACACATTGAGCAGAAAATAATTTGCAAATTGACACGCGCACTATAAAACGACTAAACGAATGAAGTAAACACCGATCATTCATCAGCTAAAATCGCTAACAGGCCTTTTTCGCAGCGAATACCAAAAAGAAATTCACAATTCTCGTTTTTTTACATTTCTCCTTCCTGTAACTGTAAAAATTGTAAAACTGTAAAAATTGCTTAGAATAAAATATAAAGGTAAAATAGTATTAGGCCAGATTTTTTCGCTATGTATAATATGCAAATAAAATACGTCGGAAGAAGCTCTGCTCAACTAATCTATTTTCTTTTGTAACTAAAAATAATGAATATGAATGACAGTGGTAATCAAGCATGCATCTATAACATACACGTATATATATATATATATATATATATATATATATATATATATATATATATATATATATATATATATATATATATATATATATATATATATATATATATATATATATATATATATATATATATATATATATATATATATATATATATATATATATATATATATATATATATACACACAGTATGTTTGGTAGATAAACCGTCACATTTTTTTGGGGGATTGGTGTGGTCATTTGCTGGCTTTTACACATAGACCATATGTCCTAAAAGCCACTTTTTTTACCCGAAATTTTGCAAAATATTAACCGGTTTTTTTTTAACCTGAATTATTACCTGAAATCGTGTTATTACTACCATAACCAAAAAAGTTATGATGAGTTAACCGTAAAATTTCGGATAGTTAGAAAATGTAAAAAAAAACGGTGACAATTAGAGCATAAGGTCTGTAGGTGAAAGGTAGCAAATCACCTCCCCAATCCCTCAAAAAAATATGTTGGTTTTTCTGCCAAACATCCTGTATACATATATGTATAAATAGTGCATATATATTAATATGTAAAATCTACCATTTAAAGCGATACGTGTGTGATATACGTTAGAATATATTGTTACCTGTGAACTCCAGGTTTTTCCCCGTTCCAGAGGTAGTCTTCTATGTATTTTTTGGACCCTGGTTCCTTTGGAGCCTCCTCAGCGTGGTGCATCAATGGTTCTAGTTCAGTCTGACCACCTGGAATAATAATCATATCGTCAGAAATCGTAGGAAATGTTCGGTCCTTCTTGTTCATATTCAAGGATGTCATACAGAATGTGACTTTCGGAGTTAATGGGCCCTTGCTGAGTTGGCCACGAAGACCCATTCTGTTCAGGGTTGGTCACACTCACGGGTCAACACCCATCCGATGGCTTCCACGCATGAAGTGCGAGCCTGGGTAGGACTCTGGCCTTACGGCTAGTTTCCCCTGGGAATCAACCTTCTGGCGCTTCTGGACGGTCTGCGCACCGAGCGGCATAAGCCAATGAGCACTCTGACTAACAACTTGCGGTGTCAACTACAACGGGCGAGCCCGTCACCACAGGACGTTTTAACGATTTTCTCGTTCTGTCGCCCTGCAGTGAACGTAGAAGACTTTGGACAGAACAAATCCAACGTCCAGCTACGTCACAATCCGCAAGAAGCCAACGCCTTACCGCGAGATAGCCAGTGTTACCTGGCGGGCCGACCCTCGCACCCTTGCTTCCAATTGTGACCAGATTTCTCCGGTCTCTCGATTGGTTCCGAGTTCGAAGTCGCTTGCGCGGTCCTCTCCCTTACGAAGCGGTGAAACGGTGTGCACCGAATCTATCGCGGACCAAGGCGTCCTTTGCCCGACTCTGGACCGGGATCGGATGGCCAATGGTCATTTCAAGAGCAGTCGCCGTAAGGTAGACAACCACCCCCGCTCTATAGGAAACAATACAGTTTCCAGACTCCCCCGACTGTTAGTCGGAGAGCACAGTCGATTGGCTTACGCCGCTCGATGGGCAGACCGTCCAGGAGCGCCAGAGGATTGATTCCCAGGGGAGACTGGTTGACCCAGTGTCCTACCCAGGTTCGCACCCCATGCGTGGAGGCCATCGGATGGGTGTTGACCCGTGAGTGTGACCGACCCTGAACACATGGGTCATCGTGGCCACCTCATCATGGGCCCATTAGCTCCCCAAACTCTGACTAACAGTCGGGGGAGTCTGGAAGCAGTACTGTTTCCTATAGAGCGGGGGTGGTTGCGGACCTTACGGCGACTGCTCTTGAAATGACCATCGGCCATCCGATCCTGGGTGAACAGCCGGGCAAAGGACGCTGTGGTCCGCGATAGATTCGGTATACACCGTTTCACCGCTTCGTAAGGGAGAGCTCGAACTCGAAACCAATAGAGAAACCGGAGTAATCTGGTCATAATTGGAAGTAAGGGCGCGAGTGTCGGCCCGCCAGGTAACATTCCTGGCTATCTCGCGGTTAAGGCGTTGGCCTCTTGCGGGCTTGTGACGAAGCTAGATGGTGGGCTGTTTTGTACCAAGTCTTCTACGTTCACTCCAGGGAGATAGAACGACTAATCGTTAAAACTTCCCGAGTTGACGGGCTCGCCCGTTGTAGTTGACAACCCAAGTTGTGGGAAAGTGCGTATGAGTGTCATTATCTCCATAATGTTCATTTGAAATTGAAACTGTCCTCAGTCTGTTATGCGATTTTCTAACTAAGGATTGATGAAAAAGAAGTAATGAACGCATATTACTCGCTCGTGAAGTCTCACGGCGCGGCGCTATGGCATACTTTTATGGGCAATGATTACATGTAAAATCTGAGATTAAATTAATGATTAAGCTTATTACTTTTTTCTATAAAATTAGTGCTTATTAGTGTTTGCCACATACCCTCTACGATATCGGCTTTCTTTTTGGAAGCAACTCCTGCGGCTTTCAACGCTCCCATAGAAGCGCTTTTCCTCGGCTGGCCAGCTTCTTCTGAACCTTCTTTTGGCCAGGCGAACTGATTGCGGTATTCAGACTTCATTCCAGGAAGTGGCTTCTTTTCTGTCGTCTCTCGAAGGGATGGTGAAACTTGCTGAAATGGGGGAAAACCCTAAATCATTATTTTTATTACTACTTGATTATGTTTATGATTACTTTTTATGACTATTTATAATTATTTTTATCGCCATTATGTCTTGGTTTAATTTTTTTCCTAATCTTTATTTTTAACATTTAACTTATATGATTTTCTGACATTGGGATTATTTTACGACTATTTTTATAACTATGACTATTTCACGTAGGTACACCTATTTTTAGTAATTATTAAAGCTTTTTATTTATGAGTGATTTTTCACGTCTGTACTCTTTTTATTACACTTTTAACAGTGTATTAAATAAAAATAGCACGAAGGCATTTTGATTTTTTTCGAACATTTTTTATATTCTATTTCTCTTTTATTTTTTTTATTTAGTTTTTTTTCGCATTTACATGTGTTTTTTTCCAACGTATTCAACTACTCTATGTATATAGAATGTCCGCCCAAGCACAAGCTTTGGTTAGTTGGGCGATATTGGACAAAGGGCATCATTTCATAATTGAGTCTAATTTCTTGCTGTGTTTTAGTTATATGATATTTTATTTGATGTTTCTTAATTGTAACTTGTAATTATTTTTGTGAGTTGCTTAAATAAATAAATAAATAAATTATCCTATTGAATATAAGTATGGATAAACGAATTTACGTTATTTATTTATTTATTTATTTATTTATTTAGGAATTAATTACTATAAAACATTGATTAGCTTACAAAAATAACAGGAACGGAATGGCAAAACCTTAACCTTTTGCTTATTTGTTTCTGTCACCCAACTGGGACTAGCCCGTTCTAGGGTGGACAGGAGACGTTTAACATAATTATAATAAACGAGTAAGTATTGTGGGCGAGAGCAGACTGGGCGAGAGCATTACGGGGGTGTTTTTAAACTCTTTTAGATCGCAACTCCCGTTTAGTAAAAAAAAAACTCTCACGCGACCCCCCTTAGACTGTAACTTAGTTCTCTCGACCCAGTTATCCTCTACAGTAACTTACCTATCAGGTTTTCACCCATAGTTACAGAGGAGAAGTTGTTTTTGTTTTAGTATTTTTCGTATGTGTTTCCTAGTATTTTCCTAAGGGAGCGAGAGTTTTTTCGAGTGATTAAACAAGGAGTTTTCGTTATTGCTCGATAGTAAATACTTTGGCGTTTTTGTTGTCCTATAGCAGGAGAAGTTAAATCGGGACGATTCGTTTGAAATCATTCGTTGGCTCGTCCGATTTCTTTTTCGGAAGGGGGCTGTAACAAAAAATGCTTTTTTTGTTGTTTTGTTTTCGCACCTGTGTGCCGGTATGTTCGCCTAACCTGTTTTTCATGGTTTTCCGGTGTTTTTTATGTTTTCTTCTGGTTTTTCGCTGTTTTCGTGCATTCTTCCCATATTCTGACAATTAAATAAACAATGTTCGCGAACTTGCGGGGGGAAATGTCGGGTTTGACACATAGGGATGCGCTGAGCTCTCACGTGATTTGTCGAGACCGCGGTTTTGTTTTTTTTTTAATGCGCTAATGTTCAATCTGAACCCTGCTATTGTAGGTGGCCAGCGCTCAAACTCGTTCTTTACGATTCAACATGGCGAAACCACGGTCGTTGAGAATTCGACGCGAGGGAGAAAAACCGCCGTAATTGAGGATGGAGTAGTTTTGTGGTACCGGGAGACGTTATTGTTTTTTTATGTGAGGTCTTCGTGTTTTTTCTATTAAGCAATATTCTTTCATTTGGGGATATTTTCCGACGCGGATTGGTATGATTTTAATGGATCTTTTTCCTTGCCCGCAGCCTGTGGCATCTCTGTTTGGACTATTTAATTGCTGCTAAGGTGACGTGTATTATCACGTAATGTGAGGGTTTATATCACAAGACGTATTCTTTCGGGATTTTTGCCTTCATCAGACAGAAACAACTGTAATTTTTGGCGGGAGCGCGTTTATTGTGATCGCGCATGTGACACGCCGAGAAAACGGGATCTGTGCGAAGTCAAATCAAATCAAATCGCATTTATTGTCTTCAAAAACTTTCACATAGTTGTTTAGACATTTTTTATAGCCGCTTAATGTTAAAATAACTTTAAAATGTATACTAAATATTTCATGAGAGACTCACCACGCAATTGAGTTATATTAGATATTTATAACTACAGATAGTCATGAAATTATAATATTAAAATTAAATGGTCCTATAAATAAGAAATACAATTGATTATGGGAGACAATTAGAAATAGTAGTAATAATATAATAATCAATAAAATGGTACAAATGTCAACTTAAATAAAAAGAAAATCGATATGGAAATTGTCAGTAATGTAATTATAATTCGTTAATATTATATAATTCTCTAGCAATAAGGTAGCCTTATAATTTCGATTTAAATTGGGCTATTTTTCCGTTTCTACATATAATTTTGATATTCTCAGGCAGTTTATTGTAACACGCCATTCCAACGTAATTTGGATCCCTTTTGAATAATTCCAGAGATGGACGGGGTAATGCTAAATTGTGCCTACATCTGGTGAAATGCGAGTGAATTTCTTTTTGGGTCTTCATCTTTCCTATGTTTTTAATATTAACTTTATGCATTCAAATATGTATAGTGATGGTAGCGTTAGAATACTGAGATTTTTGAAGTGACCACGACATGATTCATTATGTTTAAGGTTTAGTGGTGATCTATCGGGAGTGGTGCCTTCGGGGCCTATTAAACGCGAACTTTTTACATATATGCGTGTTTCGTTTTTGGTGTTAGCCCACATTCTGAGATTGGTTTTTTAGAGTATCGGCTATTATTTTGTTTTCCTTTCAGTAGTTTTTTTTTGGTATTATGTATTTTTTTATTAGTTTTCGTCTTTGCTATTAAAGAGGTGGTGGCGTCCATAACATAAATTATTTTTTTGGTGTTGGGGATTCTTGCCGTGTGTCATTATACACGGTTTGTTATAACTTCGGTTACAGCTTCAATTCCCAATTACGACTTTACTAAAAAGCAATTGAAATTAACCTAGATAACAGAAATAATTGTATCGCAGCATTTTTAGACCTCGCAGAAGCATTTGACGGCGTATCGCATCCTGTTTTATTGAGTTAGCTCGGAGTTTGAGGAATATAGAGTGGTTTTCGCCATAAAATTGAGCTATATTCTCGTTTACGTATTAGTGGTAAGAATACGTTACTTATATACCGCAACTATCGTAAAAATATAATCTTATATATCGTAAACTTATATACCGTAACCATAGTAAAAATATCGAAGTCTTGGACATGACCAAATCGCCATGTAAAAAAAAACAGATGATAGGTGAAAAGGCCCAGACGCTGTACTCTGTGAAAAATATATAATGTAATACACAGAAATACGCATGTTTGAACATGGATTACGTATATAACTCGAACTGTGGCCCGAACGTATGAATTAACATGACCCGTAACGGTGTTGGCTTGACGGTAGATACCGTGCCTTGAACTATACTAATATTATAAAGAAGAAATTTTTGTAAGTTTGTAAGTCTGTAAGTTTGTAAGTTTGTCTGTAGGGGGGGGGGGTAATCTCCGAAACTACTCATCCGATTTCAAAAAATCATTTTAGGTCATGTTTTATTTGTAATGTCTATTGCATTTTAAAAATGGTTCTATAAGTGGTGGTAAATGTCTCAAATATTCAAAATACATCTTTCAGAAATAGCAGTGCAGAGCCAGCGTACTTCTCATTACATAAGCCTCAATTTCTTAAATAAATTACCAGAAAACATAAAACATATTCAAAATTATGACAAATTCAGGAAAGAGACGAAAAAATATTTAATTGAGAAATCCTTATATAACCGGAATTTTTATATATATATATATATATATATATATATATATATATATATATATATATATATATATATATATATATATATATATATATATATATATATATATATATATATATATATATATATATATATATATATATATATATATATATATATATATATATATATATATATATATATATATATATATATATATATATATATATATATATATATATATATATATATATATATATATATATATATATATATATATATATATATACATATACATATACATATATATATATATATATATATATATATATATATATATATATATATATATATATATATATATATATATATATATATATATATATATATATATATATATATATATATATATATATATATATATATATATATATATATATATATATATATATATATATATATATATATATATATATATATTGTTATATTTGATAAGGTTTGTAAAGAAATCCGTTTATAGGATGATGTTTTTATTTAAAATAAAATTAGTAAAAGCTACTTAAAAAGTAGCGAAGGAAATCCCAGCTTGTATTGGGAAATGCTTATGTTTGAATGAGATATACTTACGGATGTGCACGACTTTCGACGGTGCAATGTAAGTTTAAAGGTCCTTTTGCAGTCGACTAACGATCACTATTCATCCATATATCTCATAAATAGGGCTTATCCTTATGCAACACAAAATGCCTTCAATTGAGACGAATTAGGCGAAAAAATAAAAAATTAAACTATTGATCACTTCGGCAAAGCCGTTTTCCAAATGAAAGTGACATTACGAAATCATTCAAATTTCGAATGCTATATATAGATATATATATATATATATATATATATATATATATATATATATATATATATATATATATATATATATATATATATATATATATATATATATATATATATATATAGATATATATATATATATATATATATATATATATATATATATATATATATATATATATATATATATATATATATATATATATATATATATATATATATATATATATATATATATATATATATATATATATATATATATAGGTATTGTGCGGGTTTAATTCATTTTAGGTGACAAACTGCACTTATAAATTGTCTGATTAATTCAGCTTGCGAAGGCCAAATTTAATATAATTTTGGATTGTGAAATTGTGGTTTAATACGACTCCGATGTTTATTCACGGCGACGTGGGCGGTTTTTTACCCAAAGATTTGCTCTTTAGATTGATCGTTGTTGCTGAATTTCCTCGATAATGATTAAGCTAATCTTTAGTATTGGTTTTCTTGCTTGTAAGGCATGATCTCGCCCCGTGCTAGTATGAAGAATTGGCATGAATTGGCATGTTATAAACCAAAGTTCTTACCGCTCTCTGAAGTTCTTTGTAAGCTGCTGTATTCGTCGGGCGTTTTTTAGGCTCGGGAACCCGCAGTTTATTTCCAGATCCAACAGAAATTTCACTTCACTTTTTACACGATTTTTTTGTTTAATCACAAAGGAAAATAAATAAAAGTCTCATTACGTGAGTGTTCGTTTACTAAATTCAAAGGCCGAATATTTAGACCTTTAGGATTATGTACATGTAAACAAATTAAATACTAGGAGGGCTTATTATTATTTTCACAAAGTCTTTAATTGTAATATTACACTATACACGTAATTTTACAAAACACAGAATTTACAAATTTGTCGGCTTTAACTTAAACTAGCCTCTAGGAGCACAAGTCTGACGTGTTTACTCGACTATCGTCGTACTGATTACTGGTTGTAAGGGTGCAACGCCTCCCTTTTATATAATAACTAACCACCCCCACTATTATCCACTCGGGAATGCTGGCTTCGGTTCATCTACTCGTTAACAGAGAGCGTTACGTGTCAAAAAATGCCTTAAATATTTTAAATATTAAGCTTAACCGGATCTAATATTTCTTAACTAATTAGCGCCTACTTCTATGTATGCCTAAACATAAATTTTGAAATTTCAAATTATAATTTTTTGAGCCATGCAAATTATGATATGATTAATTAGCTCAAAGGAAATCACTATGTATTACTTATCTGATAATTACATGAAATTTTCCATATTAATAATTTCTAAACTAAATGCACATATTATTGTATTTATTATATAAAGACATATATATTTAAATTCTAACGACATTTATTAATTGTTTAAGCACGGAATTCTTAATTAAACATCTTGCATTAAATTATCCTTAAATACAGATTATAAACAGTTTTTTTTTTAAATGTAGAAATTACTATTACTAAAGAAACTATGTATAAGCTTGTGAATTTGGAGTGGAAAATTTGCATGTTATTTTTAAAAATATTCCGTCGTGTCCTCGCAGACCGTTTCCTTTGTTCGTGTATGCACGCACACGTGCACGTACTTACCTAGGCCGGAAGGGTTTATTGCTTATCTATTTTCGAATGGTTTTGGTTTATTTTATGACTACGGACAGGATGTGTATTTTTCGTTGAGTGCTTTATGACAGGGATTTCGTTATCTTTACGAAATCCTTGCCATAGTAAAAGGTTCTTTTACTATTGCAGGGTGCATGCATTTGTTTAAGTGGTTTTATGACTGCACTTTAGAGGGTTGGAATTTTTCTAATATTAGGTATCCTGTGGAATATTTTTGGTGGCTGTTATTTTATGAAATATATTTTCCGCGACGTTAAAATGTTATAATCCCTTGACATGCCCCCCTTGGTAAAGAAACAGTTCTTTACTTATTTTCTGGAGAGGGAAAAATTGCGATTTTAGTCGCGGGACGCTTATAATATTTGCCTTTACATTTTATTGTAACATTTCTGACCTGACCATCTTTCCCAGGGAATGTTTCTGTTATTATACCACGTAACCACATATTGCGCGGATATTGTGGATCAACAAGGAAGGCCAAGTGCCCTATCTTTATCAGTGTGACTTCATTTTGCCACTTTGATCGCTGCGTAAGAGTTGGTAAATATTCTTTAACGAAGCGATTCCAAAAGTGGTTTGCCATTATCTGCGCGATTTGCCACTGCTTTTTTAAACAAAGACTCTCCGGATCTATTATTCCTACGTTTAAACGACCAGACGAAGACCCAATTAAAAAATGATTAGGAGTTAGGCTTTCTTCGTCCTGGTTGTCTAGTGATACATGGACCAGAGGTCTACTATTGACCGAGTTTTCTGCTTAAGCAATCAAGGTGAGTAGCGTTTCGTCGCGTGGTACTTTTTCTTTTAATGTGGCGTATAGTGCTCTTTTTACAGATTGAATTAATCTTTCATAGAATCCGCCCATGTGAGCAGCTGTTGGTGTAATAAAATGCCAAATAATATTTTTTATAGCGTTTTGCGCTTTTATTTCTTCCATATTCAATGACTGAAGAGCCCTTTTTAATTCGTTGTTAGTGCCATGTAAATTCGAACCATTATCTGAATAAATTATAGATGGGACGCCTCTTCTTGCAAACATTCGCTTCAAAGCCATTAATGTGGCATCGGTTGATAAAGAATGTGTAATTTCAACGTGAACTGCTCTAGTGCTCATACAGCAAAATAAAACGCCATACCGTTTCTCTCTTCTTCTCCCTACAGCCACTTCAACCGGACCAAAGAAATCTAGACCTATATTCGTAAAAGGACGTATATGGTGCTCAAGCCGTACGCTAGGTAAGTCGGCCATCTTGGGTGGGATTGGTTTTGCTCGATCTATTCGACATTGCTGGCAATTAAATGCTATTTTTCGAATTGCACCACGTAAGCGAAGGATCCAGAATCGCTGTCTCAGCTCATTGGCTACAAATTCTCGACCTTTATGGCCTGCAACTTCGTGCTGATTCTGTATTATTAATTTCGCATAAGGGTGTTTTGAGTCTAATATGGCTGGCTTCCGGAATTCAAGCGCTACGCCTTTCACTTGATGCAAGCGTCCGCCCACTCTCAAGATCCCCTTTTCATCGATATAGGCGTTTAAAAATTTTAATTTGCTATCTTTCGGCAGATTATTGCCGTTTTTTAGGGCGTCTATTTCGTAGGGGAAACTGTCTTTTTGAGATTTTCCCAGCCAATACTCTTCGGCGCGTGTGATTTCTGTCGCTGATAAGTAGGTGTGGTTTTCTCCCCTTTTTCTACATTTATCTAAAAAACGTAAGGTCCAGGCGGTGCTTCGTAATAATCGAAATAATTTAGAAAATCGCGTAATGTCGATAGGTTCTACCTACTGCTCATTAACGGTCACTGTATGCACTCGCCTCAGCTCTTCGTTTCCTTCATTACTGGGAAATGCATTATGATCTTCGGGCCAGTCGCAAGTTTTTAATTTTAAAAAATTCGGTCCATGGATCCAATTACCTATTGCGTCATCGTTTGTCACCGCATCTCGAGTAGCGTGGTCAGCCGGATTCAATTTAGAGGGCACCCATCGCCAGTCTGATGGATTCGTGAGTGAATCTATTTCACCTAATCTGTGAGCGACAAATACCTGAAATATGCGGGGATCTCTTTGTATCCATGAGAGTACCGTTCTGCTATCGCTCCAAAGAATGGTCTCGCCGAATTCCCAGGTATGTTGCTCCTTTATAATATGAGCTAATCTGCTGGCTAATGTAGCCGCTTGCAGTTCTAGTCGCGGTAGTGATAGTGGCTTTAGAGGAGCTACTTTATTTTTTCCAGCTATAAAGGTGGTGCAAATACGACCGTCGGTTGATGTGTAACGTGCGTAAGCCACGGCTGCATAAGCTTTTTCACTGGCATCTGCGAAAACATGCAGCTGAGGTTTTCCTGTTAAATTACCCATGCTTTGGTAGCAGCGTGGTATTTTTAGGTTTTTTACGCGGTGCAAATCTGCGAGCCATTGCTCCCATTTGCTTAAAGCGTGATCTGAGATTTTTTCATCCCACTGGCATTTTTCGAGCCAAATATTCTGCAATAGTATTTTTGCTTTCACAGCTAGCGGGCCGAGAAACCCCAGTGGATCGAAGACGCTCATAACAACTTGAAGGGTTTGTCTTTTTGACGGTCTTATTTGCCCATTCAATATATATGGCGGAATTTTTAGAAAATTAGTGTCAAAGGCCAGGGTGTCAGTGGTCGGTATCCATTTTAAGCCTAAAATTCGCTCATTTTGTTCCTCATTTGACCACGTAACGCTGGACTTTGACTGCGACTCTATGGGAGTTTGTGTCAAAACGTCAGGTTCGTTACTCGCCCAATTTACTATATCGAATCCTCCTTTTTTATGCACGCAAGTTACTTCCCGTATGAGCCTTTTTGCTGTTTTAACATCATCTGAACTATCGAGGTAGTCGTCCATGTAATGTTTAGTTTTTATAGCTAGGGCAGCATCAGGATACGTTTTTTCGAAGCGTTCCGCATTTTTATTTTTTACGAATTGGGCTGAGCAAGGAGATGAGGTAGACCCAAATAAAACTACCCTCATTAAGTACTCATCAGGTTCCTTGTTCAGGTCCATATTTCGCCATAAAAAACGTTGACTATGGGCATCTTCAGGCAGTAGACGCACCTGCAAAAACATCTCTTTGATGTCCGCAGTAAATGCTATGCGACCCTGTCTGAATCTAAATAGAATGCCCATTAATGAATTTAATAAATCAGGCCCTGGTAATAACTGGTCATTAAGACTAGTACCACCTGACTTAGCAGCACAGTCAAAAACCAGTCTTCTTTTGCCTGGTTTATTTTTATTTTCCACTTGAAAATGTGGTAAGAACCAGACTCGGTCTCCAGTAAACTTTTTGGATTCCGGACTTAATTTTATCGCATATCCTTTTGATATAAAATCCTGAATTTGTCTATCGTATTGTTTTGATAGTTCAGCGTCTTTACTTAGTCGTTTTTCGACTGAAATTAACCTTCGTTCAGCAATTTCCCGGCTAGGTGGCAATTTTATGTCATCAGCCTTCCATAATAGGCCTGTTTCCCAACGATCGTTGCTAACCGTGGTGGTTGCTTTTAAAATAGCTTCGGCTCTCGCGTTTATATTTTGGCGGAATTTGCGCACATTAGGGCCTAATTCTTCCAATTGGAAATAGTCCCTAATTATGTCGTCCAATTTCACATCCGATGAATTGTGACGAATGTGTGTCACTTGAGCTTGCGTAGATAAAGTTCCTCCCGAGCTACCTCCTAAAGTCCAACCTAATCGCGACGCAGTGTCAATTGGACCATTTGGGTTTCCTGCCTTAATAGTACGAGGAATTATGAGGTGCCAATGATCAATTCCTATTAAAAGCTTGGGTCTGCCGTTAATATCGCAGAGTGGCACTTCTGACAGATGCGGCCATTTTTGCAGCATTTGTTTAGCATTAAATTGCTGCCTAGGTAAGTTTAAACTATTAACGGTTCTGACACCTGTCAATGGAAAATAAGTTTTTCCATTAATCGACCGTACTTCAATGTCGATCCGGTGCGTTGCTTCACTGTGCGTATTCATTCCAGAAGCGCCTATTAAATTTAATTTACTAACTGGACCTTTGGCGCCGATCTTGTCGGCGATTTCTGCTTCGATCAAGGTTACAGTCGACCCTTCATCGCAGAGCGCCAGTGTTTGATAGCATCCGTAAGGACCTCGTACCTCCACGGATGCGACTCGTAATAACATCTCAGCTGTATCATTCCAGGTACTAGCTACCGTATTGGATGAGCCGGCGATGTCTTCAACATTACTCGAGTTTTCATTGTTTTTATGTTCTTTATACTCTGTATGCAGAATAGTGTTGTGCGGTCGTCGACAACCACCTTTTCCACATGATATTTTAATGCGACAATCTCTATGACTATGACCTTTCCGCAGGCATTTTTTACAAAGATCTAATTTTTTCACCCATTCCCATCGCTCATTAAGTGGTAGCTCGAGTAAATGTTTACAATCGTACGTTTTGTGGTTAGTTTTCCGACATTTTAAACATTCGGTTGTTTTTTCAATTTTACTTGATTGCGTCAAATTTACCGTCGGCGAATTAGTATCCGTCGGTGGTAAATTTTCGCTTTTTGACGTCATATGTACGTGTTTTTTAAAGGGAGAGTCCGCGCGATCACGTTTATAGGTTTGTTTAGATTTTGGTGGTTCTTCTTGAGCTGCGGCATCCAATATATTTTCTAACCAATTCCCAAAATCTAGTAATGTAGGATGCGCGCCGTAACCTGCGGAATACCATTGAAGACGCAGATGCTGTGGAAGTTTTAATATTAACTCTTTAAGGAGGGACGGGTTTATTAAATAGGCCTCATGACCCATATTCCTTAATGATTGTACAACATTGCAAACTACTGTACCAAATTCAACAAGCTTATACATTGAATCGCTTACCCCTATGACTGGTGTCCGTCTAGCTTCCTCCATTAATTCGTCGATTCGAGTGCTGGGACGCCCGAAACGGCGTTCTAGCATTCGTCTGATGTCTGGTACATTGCGCGGATCGAGCAGCATTGCTCGTACAACGTCCCGCGCTTGCCCCTGTAGACTCTGCTGAAGACGAACTAAGTTGTCGGCGTTCGTAAAACCACACATCGAATAGCGCGGCGTAGATTGGCCATTCACGTGAATCACCAGAAAAACGTGGCAAATCTTTTAACAAATTCGCCCGCGCACTATACAAATGCGACATACGCGTCGGAACTTCACTTTCACTGATCGGCATCACAATCTTGTTTTTTGCAGTGTCCGTCGCGGCTATCGGTTCCGTGTTTCGTTGCGATTCTAGGTGTCGCGATTTAATATGTTGCGGTTCCCTTTGTTGATTAATCCACGCAGATGTCATCTGGATAGATGTTTTAGTAGCGGCATACTTGCTACGTTGACTCATTCTATCATCGGCTATACTGCTCGCCCCGTCGTCTTCGAAGAACTCCTCGTCTACTTCGGCTTCTATGATAAGTTTTTGAAGAGCGAGTTTCTCCTCCAGCGTTTCCAGTCGTATTCTGATTTCTTCGGCGGCTGCATCGGCGGCGGCTTTTGCGGCGGCGTCCGCGGCGGCGGCGGCGGCGGCGGAGGCGGCGGCATTCCTGGCCGCGGCGTTTGCTGCAGCGGCTGCTTTGCTTTTAAGACGTGCTCGTTCTTCCGCAGCCTGCATTTCCGCCTCTAGCTGTCGTTTTCTCACCGTTATTGCTGCGGACTGCGTGGATCTGCGGCTGGAGGACGACATAACGCGCGAAGCGGGACGCTCTTCCTCCGGTTCGACTATATTTCTTACCGTTTTTAAGGACTCTTCGCTTGAACCAGCCCCGATGTCTGCCGATGATAATGGTCTCGAAGAGTCGTGAAGATCGTGTCGCTTATCCGCCCTTTGAGCGGACGTTTTTTCAGCGATTCTGTGGCTTCTGCGGATTGAAGTCTCCTTGGCGCCATCTCCTGACTTCAAGCTTTTGCTCGACATTTTAAATTTTAAATATGGTCGGGCTCACTTGTTTTTTTTAATTTATTTTTTTATTTATTTTCCTTTCGCAGTTTCACATCCGTTCTCGAAGGACCAAAAGATGGGGTATGTGCGGGTTTAATTCATTTTAGGCGACAAACTGCACTTATAAATTGTCTGATTAATTCAGCTTGCGAAGGCCAAATTTAATATAATTTTGGATTGTGAAATTGTGGTTTAATACGTCTCCGATGTTTATTCACGGCGACGTGGGCGGTTTTTTACCCAAAGATTTGCTCTTTAGATTGATCGTTGTTGCTGAATTTCCTCGATAATGATTAAGCTAATCTTTAGTATTGGTTTTCTTGCTTGTAAGGCATGATCTCGCCCCGTGCTAGTATGAAGAATTGGCATGAATTGGCATGTTATAAACCAAAGTTCTTACCGCTCTCTGAAGTTCTTTGTAAGCTGCTGTATTCGTCGGGCGTTTTTTAGGCTCGGGAACCCGCAGTTTATTTCCAGATCCAACAGAAATTTCACTTCACTTTTTACACGATTTTTTTGTTTAATCACAAAGGAAAATAAATAAAAGTCTCATTACGTGAGTGTTCGTTTACTAAATTCAAAGGCCGAATATTTAGACCTTTAGGATTATGTACATTTAAACAAATTAAATACTAGGAGGGCTTATTATTATTTTCACAAAGTCTTTAATTGTAATATTACACTATACACGTAATTTTACAAAACACAGAATTTACAAATTTGTCGGCTTTAACTTAAACTAGCCTCTAGGAGCACAAGTCTGACGTGTTTACTCGACTATCGTCGTACTGATTACTGGTTGTAAGGGTGCAACGCCTCCCTTTTATATAATAACTAACCACCCCCACCATTATCCACTCGGGAATGCTGGCTTCGGTTCATCTACTCGTTAACAGAGAGCGTTACGTGTCAAAAAATGCCTTAAATATTTTAAATATTAAGCTTAACCTGATCTAATATTTCTTAACTAATTAGCGCCTACTTCTATGTATGCCTAAACATAAATTTTGAAATTTCAAATTATAATTTTTTGAGCCATGCAAATTATGATATGATTAATTAGCTCAAAGGAAATCACTATGTATTACTTATCTGATAATTACATGAAATTTTCCATATTAATAATTTCTAAACTAAATGCACATATTATTGTATTTATTATATAAAGACATATATATTTAAATTCTAACGACATTTATTAATTGTTTAAGCACGGAATTCTTAATTAAACATCTTGCATTAAATTATCCTTAAATACAGATTATAAACAGTTTTTTTTTTAAATGTAGAAATTACTATTACTAAAGAAACTATGTATAAGCTTGTGAATTTGGAGTGGAAAATTTGCATGTTATTTTTAAAAATATTCCGTCGTGTCCTCGCAGACCGTTTCCTTTGTTCGTGTATGCACGCATACGTGCACGTACTTACCTAGGCCGGAAGGGTTTATTGCTTATCTATTTTCGAATGGTTTTGGTTTATTTTATGACTACGGACAGGATGTGTATTTTTCGTTGAGTGCTTTATGACAGGGATTTCGTTATCTTTACGAAATCCTTGCCATAGTAAAAGGTTCTTTTACTATTGCAGGGTGCATGCATTTGTTTAAGTGGTTTTATGACTGCACTTTAGAGGGTTGGAATTTTTCTGATATTAGGTATCCTGTGGAATATTTTTGGTGGCTGTTATTTTATGAAATATATTTTCCGCGACGTTAAAATGTTATAATCCCTTGACAGGTATATTAGATTATATTATATGTAAGACAATATATTCTGTTTTTGTATAATATAGTCTTATTTGTGATTTGTATATTTTCTGACTCTTATTTCATTACGTTGAATATAATTATTTTTACTTAACTTGATTATTTAAATTTTAATATTTTTAGATATTTTTTTTATTATAATTTTTAATTGATTTTATATTTGTAATTTAAATTTCTGATTTTTATATTTTGATACTTTTATTCGTATTTTTTAAATGTTAGTTTAATCCTTATTAAATGTAGTTTATGTAGAACTCTTTGGATGCTTTCTATTTTTCTAGTTTTTGTATATTTTTGCTATGGAATTGCTGTTTCTCTATGTTTTCTCATTATTTCTGTTGTTTTTTATTTTTATAGTTTTTATGTCTTTGTTATTGAATTTTTGAATTTCTATGTTTTTTTCAATTATTAGGTTTCTTATAGACTTTTTTTATAATTTTATGATTAATTTGAACTGTTATTTTATTTGTAGAAATACCATTAGATAATTAGTAATTTCTATACCCAAATCGGGTTTTGGAAAATAAATTATTGTTATTCTCTTATTCTTATTATTATTCATCTGTGGCCTTGCTTCACGACTATTGTGTTATTGAACGCCATTCAATGCCGCTAAATTCAACGACCTCGATCCATTAGCAAGGTCAATTAAAACAGGTGTTCGATCCTCAAACTTTTCTAAATTATTTGGAATTAAACGTAATTTTAAAATAATTTGGTTATTTTGTTTGGTTTAACAATTTGTTATCAAACATTGATTATTTTCTCGTACTGATTCACCCACTTCAAGGATGTCACTAATTAAAAACTCACCCTGTATTTACATATGTATGAACAAACCTTAGTTTCGATGGTATCAGTCCAGCGGGTGGCTGCAGCGGCCCCTTGCGGTGGACCCTCAGACTTGCTTCTTCTTCCTCCTCGGGCCCCAGCTGCGTCCTTCCTCTGAATGGACTGTAAAGTTTTAAGTTTACGAGACAAAATTATAAGCCATACTTTTGAAGAAATATTGCCGAGTATGGCCTAGATATATATTTTCCAGCCATATGCTGTATTAAAGTGTTTAGGAGCAGCATTAGATTTGTATAACAAATTAGGTGTCACTCACCCTCGCTCTGTCGATGGTGGACATGGACATGGGGCCACTCCTCGTGTCCATGTTGACCTTGGGGTCAAAGAATTCATTGGTTTTGTAAGCGACACCCGGATACTTCTTTCTCCTCGGCATTGCTGGCTCGATTGGTCCGATACCTGGAAATAGAGAGAGAAGATCGTTATTTCGTCACCGGAAAGACGCAAGATAGGTGCGCTTGAAAACCAATGGTTGGCAGAGGTCGAAATACGAATAAAATAGAATAACTTTAATGTGATATAGAAACATTACTTAATGTACTTATGTTACACTGGTTTTATACAATAGACAAATTTTTAACAAAAAAAAAACGATTTCTTTTAAGCTATTGCATAGCTTTTATCGCGGGACTAGGCCAGCACGGCGACCGAATGAAGAAATTTCTTAACGAAAATTATTGATTTTAAACTGATAATTACGTCTAAACGAGTACTGCTTACGATTCGAAAAAAATATATGTTAAAAAAGAACATTTTCCTAATATTCTTAGATTTGAATATTTTAGATTTTGTTTATATTACATAGTGTAATTAATTTGTGAAATTAGGTCTAACCGAACACAAAAACGACTACTACGCAAATACTATCTGGCGTATTATTGTGAAACCTGCACCATTTTAAAGATATTTTAATTATCTATCTTCTTATCTACGATTTTTTTCGAATAATCCGTTTTTTTTTGCTTTATCGAATAAAATTTGTACGCTCTATCGGAAGACGTTTAAATTATTCCGAATCATTTGCTACCGCAGCCGCAAATGATTCGGAATAATTTCAACGTTTTCCGATAGAGCGCAGTTATCTGATATCAGAAAAAATAAAATAAATAAATACTTATAATTGCATAAGTTGTTAAAAATGCTATGCAATAGCTTTACCGCGGCAGTCCCTGAGTGCCACACGTATTTTTTTTTTATAAAACATTACAGATTTTTTTTTATAAGTGCATTAGCCATGTCTTGGGACACTGAGAGGCTAATTGCCTCGCGAATAACAGCAAGGACTTTGTCGTGGCACTAAGTGTACTGTCCTTGATCTAAGGCCACCTTGCAGCCAGCTAGAATATGCCTGGCTGTGCAAGAGGTATTGCTACAAAGGGGGCATGAACTATCCTCGGCAAAGCTCCAACAAGCGAGGTTACTGGGGTCTGGAAGCGTATGCTGAAAGGCATTTAAATAAAATTTCAGCATCTCTGGCGTCCAGTCATGCAACATTACTTTCCAGTGCATCAATGTTATCGATGCACTTCCGAAGTTAATTGATTCCTTTGCTAAAATAGGTATACAGAATTTTGTGTTTGTGTTGTTGACCGTTGAGAAGTCCCCTCGTTGGAAGCCAACCCTGGGTGCAGCAGCCATGTCATAGTGAAACTTAGAACGTGCTGTCATAATTGAATGCGTGTCAAAAAAAACGTGCAGCAGCGTTGAATATCGCGGTGAATTTTAGAACGGGCTAATACAATTAAATGCGTATACAAAATTTCGTTATTTGCTGTTAACCGTTGAGGGGTCCCCTTGTTGGAAGCCAACCCTGGGTGT
Source organism: Micropterix aruncella (assembly GCA_944548615.1). Classification (NCBI taxonomy): domain Eukaryota; kingdom Metazoa; phylum Arthropoda; class Insecta; order Lepidoptera; family Micropterigidae; genus Micropterix; species Micropterix aruncella. Next base: position 16,552,513 of record OX155976.1, read on the forward strand.
AGTAGTCCTGTCTTGGTAAAAGTTAGAACGGGCTGTCGTAATTGAAATCATATTCAAAATTTCGTGTCTGTGCTGTTGACCGTTGATGAGTCCGCCGTCGTTCGGCAACCCTGGGTGCAGCAGCCATGTCATGGTGAAACTTAGAAACTTAGAACGCTGTCATAACTGAATCAGTATACAAAATTTCGTGTCTGTGCTGTTGACCGTTAAGGGGTCGCCTCGTCGGGAGCCAGCCCAGGATGCAGAATCAGGTCATGCTTATACCATTGAAAAAATGCATTTTCATCGAAATTGAACTAAAATGTAAATTTTCCAGTTCATATCATAATATTTGAGGAGGTCCCTTAATTCCTCATGGATACTATCATCAGAACTGGATTTGATGAAAATGGGACCAATCTGGAAGTATATCCTTTCGAATAAAAAAAGAATTTTCCAAATCGGTTCATAAATCGCGTTCGAGTTTTGAGGTAACACACATTAAAAAAAATCGGTTGTCTGTAAAGTCGGTTTACTGACGATAGTTGAACGTGACAACGTCATAAGAAAATACTGATGGAATGGTTGCATTTGAAGCAGTTTCATTTAAGATTCTGATATTGTTTATTACAAACACCCAAAAATATATGCTTTTATACTCACCGATTTGACTACAACATGTAAATGTATTATTGTATAGCAGTATAATTGTATAATTGTTTATTGTTTAAAGTTTATTGTTTTTTTTTATTTCAAAGTTTAAAATCTCAAACTGTTAAATAACGGTTTGAGAAGCATTTGAGCACGCTGCGCCATCTAGCGGTAGGTAATACGTCGTAAATAAACAATATCAGCGACATTTTACCAACCGCCAGATAGTGCATCGTAATGATAGCTTTTTATACTTTTTTGTTTTTTTTTAAATACAAGTTGCTTACTTCGTTGCACTTCGTTGTACCCACAAGAATATTGTCCGTTCAGTAATAACATTCCGTATATCAAGAATACATATAAAATTATGTCAAGAATTTAAATCAATCTAGTGATTCTCATTCGTACTATTTTAGACTGAGGTTAGTAAATAATTCTTGTCGCAACCGGTAGATGGCAGCATTTATATTGAATAATAAATATAATAAATGGAACGCCTCAGAGCGAGGTAACGCCGCATGAGTCATGTTTTTTCGTGCGTGCAGCCGGCTCCTTCGAATTATAAGACGTTGTCACGTCAATAAGATACAACCGAATTGATAACCTCCTCCTTTTTTTGAAGTCGGTTAACAAAGTTAAATTTTGTTGGCTAGTGTTACCTACCTCTATTGATTTGGTTGATGTGATCCTCTTGCTGAGGGGCTGGTGGTTTGCTGACGACGACGGGGGGGCCGGCCGGCCCGGCCGCGCCGCCAGCTGCCGCCGTCGTCGCAGAGCCCTTGTATTCGTGCCATTTGTAAGTGCTGCGGTATTCCGAGTGCAGCTGAAATCAAAGAAATACTCTTATTAAACACTAGCTGACCCGTGCCCACTTCGTTGGGCGGTAAAAATTTTTACCTGTGATGAAATTATGAGTGTGGTTCGGTTAGTATACGTGTTTTTTTCCCTTTTCATAGATGGTTCGAAATTATCAGAGGAAGACGAATAAAGCCAGTTGGAGCAAGGAATGTATGACAGAGGCTTGTGCTCAAGTGGCCAACGGCAGAAGTGTCAAAAGTGTGGCGAAGACTTTTAACATTCCGAGGAGTTCTCTTCGAAACCAATTAAAAAAAGGAATTCCACAAGGCCCCAATATGGGTAAACCAACAGTGTTCAGCGCTGGACAAGAAGAAGAACTAAAGGCTCATGTCCTAATTTTGGCAAAATTATATTTTGGTGTGACAACAACTCAAATAAGGCAAATTGCTTATGAATTTGCTGAAATTAATAACATCAAAAATAAGTTCAACAAAACTACCAAACTCGCCGGTGAGGGTTGGCTCTCTGGCTTCTTGAAACGCTGTGGTGACATTTCACTTAGAAAGCCAGAGCACACAAGCCTCAGTAGAATACTGGGATTTAACAAGCTTGACGTGTCAAAATTTTACAGCAACCTCGAAGAAGTATATGGTAAATACAAGTTTCCGGCATCTCGAATATTCAACTGTGACGAGACAGGTGTTAATACAGTTGGGAGTGCAGTAAAAGTACTGGCCAAAAAAGGTCAGAAGCAAGTTGGTCTTATTTCCAGCGCTGAGCGAGGAACAAATACCACGGTGGTTTGCTGCTTCAGTGCTGCAGGGTTATACGTTCCGCCTATGTTCATCTTTAAGCGTCAAAGAATGACACCTCTGCTGGAGAAGGATGGGCCTCCAGATGCCATCTACACTTGCTCTAAGTCTGGCTGGATAACCGAAGATTTGTTTGTAAAATGGCTCGAACACTTCCATAAGACTGTTAAATGTTCAACACAGGAACCAGTTTTGTTGGTACTTGACAATCACTCGAGTCATGTATCCCTATCAGCTTACAATTTCTGTAGAGCTAATGGAATTGTCATGGTATCACTCCCACCGCACACCTCCCATCGCACCCAGCCCCTGGACGTTGTATTTTTTGGACCTCTGAAGAAGGCAATTAATCGAGAGATAGACCTTCATCTAAAGACAAAGCAGTATGAGAGAGTCGTACAATATGACATTGCTTCTATCTTTTGTTCTGCCTATAGAAGAGTGTCTTCCGTAGACAAAGCTCTAAAAGGGTTCCAGTGTACTGGTATTTTTCCATTGAATCCATACGTTTTTGATGAGACCGAATTTACACCTCCTGCTGAAGATTTAGACGTTGTTTCCGAGCGATCAGATCAGGATGTTATCGTTGAACCATCTAATCAGGAAGTTGTCGCCGGGCCTTCAAATTGGAACAAGTCACCCCATACCACAGTGTCTGAAATAACACCTATTCCAAGGAGGATCAAGAAGATTACAAAACATCTCCGAAAGAAAGGCTCATCCCAAATACTAACGTCAACACCTCTCAAAGACGAGCTTATTGAGAAAAGTTTGAAAAAAGAAAAGAAAGCTAACAAGGAAGTAGAGAAACAGAAGTTATTGAGAGTTAAGAAGAAAGTATTTAGTAGCTCCTCATCAGACACCTCAACTGAAATCGTATTCGACGATGAAGGTTTAAAAGATCAGGAGAGTTCCGATGATGAAATTTGCCTTGTATGTGGCGAATATGGGAAAAGTCGTGATATTTGGTTCAGGTGCACAATTTGTGGAAAGTGGGCGCACAAGGACTGCAGTGGCGCTGAAAAGGCAAAATGTTATATTTGCGATTTTTGTAATGTTCTTTAATTAAACAAACTTTATTTCTTTGATTAAACTTGTATTTATAATTATTTGGGGTAACCAGGCCAGGGGTGGCGTCATTACCCCATACCATGGGGTAATGAGGCCATTTGCAGTGTTCATAGTTTTTAGCTGTTAAGTATCAACACTTTGAAAACTTCCCCTTATGAGGTATTCAGGGTGATAGTCAACATATTGAAATTTAATTTTGTCTAGGAGCGATATCAAAATTCCTTAAAACTAACAATATTTTTCTCGATTTCCCTTAAGGTGGCCCCATAGCCCCGGTCTCCCCTACTGAATGCTATGATTTATTTCCTGACTGCCAAAAAAAGGGTTATATTTTTACTGCATATGTATTTGCATGCCGATTTGACTATAATACCGTTATTTGTGAGTTTCTTCTTGTGAGTGTCTTATTTGTGAGCGTATTATCTCTTTAACTATTTATGCAGTAAAAGGGAAATTTTATGCAGTAAAAGGAAAAAGTCTTTTGTTTTAAACACTTAAGACGATAAATTTACTTATTTTGATAAGAATTCATAATTGTTGATAATATGACCAATAAACATGACCTAACGATTAAAATTATTTTTTAAAATAAAATACTTAAAATACTACTTTTTGTGACTTAAATATAAAAGTTAGACATATGCAGTCGTTGACTTTTTTGTAGACATTATCGAGCTCTACAACTTTTCCCTAGAACATAATCATATATCTCTCATAGTTAAAAAAGCGTTCGTAAGAAACGTTTTCATTCGACCGTTTATTCTCCGACTTACTTTGCAAATCCGACTACCACGAAAAAGTCTTTTCATTTTTCGGATTATTATATAACCTATGACACTCACAAATGACGTGGCTTTCTATTGGCAAAAGAATTTTCAAAATCGGTTCAGTAGATCCAGAGATTACTTCCTACAACGTCACAAACTTTACCTCTTTATAATATTATAGTATAGATTTAGGCTATAGAGACTACGTCATATGTAAGTTATAATTCATTGGCCCCGCTAGAAAGCAACTCAATTTATCCCGCGTCCTCAAACCCCCACTAACGCTGCCCCCCTAACGCTACCCCCTCCAACACCACCCTCCCAAAACCACTTTAGATAAGGCAACACCACCGTAGATAAGGCGAAATAGGAACCCATGGAAGAAGAAGAATATAGGAAAAACAAGAATATTTTCGTCCGGAACTTTATACATCCTGAGTATTTCTAGGTCTATTTTCTTTGAAGGTAAAGCATTCTAAGAAGATTATTGGATACAAAACAATATTTTCGCCCCCCCCCCCCCCCCTCCCCCGACAACAAATTATAGTATTTTTGTAGTATTTCCGTGGTATTAAAATGGATATTTTCCAAAATGACTCGTTTCTCAGCTAACCACGGGCGGTTCGACGTTATTATTTGATTGAAATGTAGGTATGTCGGGTTTTTTTGTGTCGCTTGTATAAGAGATATTGAAACCAAAATTTAACAATGTAGCGCGACCCCTGGTGGACCGATTTGAACCACAGTTGAAATTTGAAACTGATACTTCTTCCTCTTATCATTTAGATAATCTTGATGTTGTCATTTAGTGGAAAATTGTCTTCGGTGTAATTTGTATATCTATCTTGTTTGGCTACTTACTTTTATACACTGTTATTTTCCTGAATAAAAGAAAAGAAATAAATAAAAATACGAGGGTAGAACTCGCTTATTATGTCGGGCCACGTGCCATCGTCCACTTTATTACGATAAGGATGTGACGTGGGGTAGGTTAGAAAGAGATGTAGAAGGTAAACGAACGGCGTAAACGAGTCGCTCACTCTGGCTAAGGTCGTTGACTTTGCGGTCTATACTACCTTGAAAATTGATTGAAATGTATGGCGGAATTTCTTAGGCATCTGTGCTCCAAATTTCGCGTCTCTATGTCCAATATTTCGATATTGATATTATGACTAGTGCGGCCCCAGGTGAACCGATTTCAACTACAATCTTTTCAACTCTTGCCATGACCAAACCATGCCTGCATGTCAAATTTCAGCTCAATAGGATGAAGTGTTTCGGCGCTATCGTGGAGGAATACACACGGACAGACAGACACACAGACGTGCGTCCACAATACTTTCCTTGCCAGGAAAGTCAAAATAACTGTTTCTGGGCGTAGTAACTACTTCTCATTATTTTCATTATTGCGATTTCGTTAGTTCACGAATTAATGCTTAGTTCGCAGATTACGTATTCCGAGGATTATCTGCGAACTAGTTAAATCCAATTATTAAGGCCGAAAGGTATTAGATATTTAAATCTAATGGTAGGTATTCAATCCACAAGAATGTTCGACAGGTCACCACTGTAACGAGTGCAGTGTTGCCACAAAGGTTTCTTCAAAATATGCTAAGCTGGAGTGAAACAAATGTTAATTATTGAAAAAAAATAACAAAAAAAAAACCGACTTCAAAATTATTGTAAGTGCAGCAGCCATGTCATGACGATACTTAGAAGGGGCTATCATAATTTAATGCGTATACAAAATTTTGTGTCTGTGCTGTTGACTGTTGAGGAGTTCCCTCGTTGGAAGGCAACTGGGTGCTGCAGTCCTGTCTTGGTGAAACTTAGAACGGCATGTCGTAATTGAATGCATATACAAAATTTCGTGTCTGTGCTGCTGACTGTTGAGGGGTCCCCTCGTCTGGAGCCAACCCTGGCTACAGCAGCCTTGTCATGGTGAGACTTAGAACGGGCTATCATAACTCGTGTCTGTGCCGTTGACCGTTACGGATTCCCCTCGTCGGGAGCCAACTTAGGGTGTAGAATTAGGTCTTGAATCGGAATTAAACCAACATATAATTTTCAACTTGATATGATAATATTTGAGGAGTTATCTAACTACCTCATAGATCCCATTATCAAAACAGGGTTTTGCCAAAAATGGGACCAATCTGTAAGTAGGTGTATCCTTTCAAATAAAAAAAGAATTTTCCAAATAGGTTCATAAACGGCAGAGTTCTGAGGTAACAAACACTAAAAAAATTATACAACCGAATTGATTCCTACTTTTTTTGAAGTTGGTTAATAATACGCTTAATCCTGTAAAATATGCCCAAAAAATATGCTAAGTTACTTCAGTGATAAATGAATTCAGCTTCGCACGTGAATACAAAAAAATACTAAAAGAGCTCAAAAAAGTACTTTTGCGTAAAACAATCACTTCGAATATAAGAGTCGAGTCATAAACACGGTGTTCTAAGCTTTTTGGGAAAGGATGGAGTTATCGATATGGACTGTTAGAATAAAGATCAGATCAGAAAAGAACAGGGTAATTCTAAGGTGGGTTCTCGGCCACGCAGAAATCGAGGGAAATCAAAAAGCCGACGAACTTGCTAAGACAGGAGCAAATAGAACGTAATACGGCCCGGAACCTTTCTGTGGTGTACCCAAAAGCCTTGCAAACCTAACGCTCAAAAAATATGTTTAGAACAATCCGTCAACCATTGGAACAACACTTCAGGTTTCAATAATTCCAAAGTGCTAATTGAGGCTTACGATCGCAAGACTGCCCGTGAGCCCTTATGGCTAAATAAGAACAATCTACGCATACTGGTGATGGCGCTCACGGGGCATTGTGGCCTGATCAGACATATGTTCAACCTCAAGCTCAGGGACACGAAAATGTGCAGGTTTTGCCAAGGGACCGAGGAAACTCCTCGGCACCTCATGTGCGAGTGTGGCCGCTGATGCTTAAAAGATACACCCAATTGGGTGGTCATTACCTCCAACCTGAGGAGGTAAAACAATCTGGCACCAAAAGCCTGTTGCGGTTCTTAAATGGCACGAGGCTTAGCGCTGAACTATAGCAGGCGGCGGACACAATAGATCAGCAATGATCGCAGTCTTATAAAAGCCTTAAACAATATATAAAAAAATATAATAAAGATTGTGTTTTACGTTCTTTTCATGTTTTATAAAGATGTGACAAATAAATATGTTATATGCTAAAATCTAAAAAGATATGCTAAACAAGAAGAAAAAATGCCAAATTTAACATATAATATCCTAAATTGGCAACACTGGTATGAAGCGAATAGGCGTTTTCACATCCAAATGGACGATTACACGACAACGAATCCTTTAACACCATAGCATAATATCTGGAAAAGACTGAGATGAGAGTAGAACTCGCTTATTATGTCGGGCCACGTGCCATAGGCCACTTTATTAGTTTAAGGACATGACGTGGGGTAGGTTAGAAAGAGATGTAGAAGGTAAACGAACGGCGTAAACGAGTCGCTTACTCTGGCTAAGGTCGTTGACTTTGCGGTTTATACGACCTTGATACTGCTGCAGCTAGCTATTCGCTAAATTATATTTAGTAGAGCACCAGCATACACTACCATACACCAATGAAAATGTATATTTTATTCCGTAGTTATATTAAAATATATGTTTACGCTAAACAATGGCAATAGACATTTATTTATTTACCTAATGGGCTCGATTGCGTTTCTTCGTAAACTAAAATCGGGAATTAGTTCGTGTGAACAACACAGTGCAATTCGCTAGAGCGGAATGTGAAATGAACGGTTGTCACTTTTTCGCATTAAAAATACCCACAAAAGATAAAGCGCCTGAATCCAACACCGCTAGAAATATGTTCAAATTTATTCGCACGAGTATAAGTTCGACAGGTAGTTTTTATCGACGATCGTTCGTTTCATAATTCGCTCTAACGTATTGCTCTATCTCGTTCGCTTGAAATAATTTCAGTTTTAGTTCACAAAGAAACGCAATCGGGCCCAATTAGTAAAGAATTTATCATTGGCAAAAATACATATCATTGGCTTCGTAATGTTCTCCTGTCTTAGTAGATATTCAGTATTTTTTTAACCTATTTTATTATTAATACCTTTAATTCTTTCTATATTGCCCTCACATAAAAGTTTCCGTTTGCCCACCTGTTCCGGCTAGAAAACTTATTATAGTCTAAGAGGCATAAGTATAAAACGTACTAAAATTAAAGGAGGAGGTAATCGATTCGGTTGTATCCATGAGGAATTGAGGGAACTCCTCAAATATTGTCATATGAAATTGAAATATTGTCATATGTTGGTTCAATTTCGATGACAATTCATTTACTTTTATGGTAAGCATGACCTGATTCTACACCCTGGGTGGGCTCTCGACGAAGGGGCTCTACAACGGCACAGACACAAAATTTTGCATACTCATTCAGTTACGATTCAGTTTACGATTATTACTCACAAATAATAAGACAAGGGCTCGCGATTTATTTCATCTACCGAGAATCAATACCAATTATGGTCAAAATATGTATTTTTATAGAGCACTTCGATCATATAACCTAAACTTTCAATGTTTGGATATTTTTAATTTATCTTCAAATACTTGCTTCAAAGAAATTAGAAATACGATAAACAGCCTTCGGGTTTGATTGATATTTCTTCGTCCGTAGGCTGTGGTAATGGTTACAACACTATAACAATGCTTTCTAGCCAGTATAATATTTTCTATAAAAGTTCATATGTATATTAACATTATAAATACATTGTGATGTATATTATATCTACTAGCATTACATTCTATAATCTACTCCCTACAAAATTTAAACAGCTGGAGGACATAAACTTAAAAAAAACATCAAGGACATGATGATAGGCCTCCCTTTCTATAATCTGGCCGAATTTGAGGGCCATGATTTTTCAAATATTGTGCCCATTTAAATTACTTAAAAAAGTAGAGCCTTATTGTCTGATTATTTTATATGGTCTTATATCTGCACTTTTAGTTTAAATTGCATAACGTAGCTTTAATTTGATTATTTAACATTTGAATGATGTTACTACGTATCTTTTCGAATTACTAACTACTTCAAATATTAGGTTTCCATTTTGATTATTTATATTTATAGTTTGACAATTTAGTAGTTAATTCTTGACTACCTATGTATATTCAGTAAGGAGTAGTAACGAGACTTACAACCTAATCCAATTATTTTGACATGTCCGAGAGCGGTTTTTAGCCGTCATTGGACACGACGAAAATGTAATGTAATGTAATGTAATATATATTTATATTAACTATACTTTTACATTTTATTATTATCTTATCGTATTATTTATATTTATTTATTATTTGTGCACTTGTATGTATGTATATATGTATGTATGTTATATAACATCATATATCTTAAATACATCTACATAACTCATAATGTGGCTTCCCTATCCCTTTCCCTTTACTTAAACCTGCATTTTTTTCATAGCTCATTGCGCTGTAACAAAAGATTTAGTTCAATTGTAAAAACTTTTAATTGGCCTTAGATTTGTATAATATGTGTTAGCATTAAGTATAAAAGGCTGTAGGTTTTTCGAAAAATAAAAATAAAAATAAATAAAATAACAAAAAAATGGCGCTGTTTGTTTTTGTTAAAATGTTGTATTATTTTTTTTATTTTTTTGGTAATTTACAATTATCTACAGTAAATGAACATATACCATTAAATTGTCATATAAAAAGTCTTGTAGCAAATATCTGATAACCTGTTATGTCAGAAACTGTTGCCATTGATCCTATTTTAATGACGCCTAACTAGCCTAACGGCCTGTTCTAAGCCGGACATTTACATTGTTGCAAATATATCTATGAGGCAATATAAAATATAAGTATAGTAGAATATAGAAAATTTGGGAGAATGTGTAGGTACACTAAGAGTTATTATTAATTCTTACAAGCTGGAAAATTGAATATAAAAGTGATAATATAAAAGTAAAATTGATTATAATATAAAATTGTTAACTTTAAAACATAAACATATAAAAGATACACAATTAGCTAGTATTTAGATAAACATAATTGCTTAAAAATGGAGTGAGATAGTCAAACCTAATTATAAAAATTTTAAATTATTTTGGAAAAATGAAAATGAAAATAAGGGATGAGATGAAAGATATACAATGGTTAACCATAGCATAATCATAATAGAAAAATGAAATAGAAAGTATTTAAGTTATCATAATTCGTTAAAAATAGAGGAATTAAAGATCAGTAGAAAAAATGTGATTTAAATAAGTACATATAGAAGTATTGAAATATTCATTAAAACAAAACTATGATTTATATTTATCTATACTAATATTATAAAGAGGTAAAGTTTGTGACGTTGTAGGAAGTAACCTCTGGATCTGCTGAACCGATTTTGAAAATTCTTTTACCAATAGAAAGCCACGTTACTTGTGAGTGTCATAGGCTATATATTGATCCGAAAAATGAATAGACTTTTTCGTGGTAGTCGGATTTGCAAAGTAAGTCGGAGAATAAGCGGTCGAACGAAAACGTTTCTAACTAACGCTGCCTTAACGATGAGAGATATATAGAGAAAAAATGTACAGCTTGATGATGCCTACAAAAAAGTCAGCTACAGCATATGTATAACTTTTATATTTAAGTCAAAAAAACTAGTATTTTATATTTAAAAAATAATTGAAATCGTTACGTCATGTTTATTCGTCATATTATCAACAATTATGAATTCTTATCAAAATAATTAAATTTATCGTCTCAAGTGTTTAAAACAAAAGACTTTTCCCTTTTACTGCATATAATTTCCCTTTTACTGCATAAATAGTTAAAGAGATAATACGCTCACAAACAAGACACTTACAAGAAGACACACAAATAACGGTATTATAGTCAAATTGGCATGCAAATACATACATATGTACATATGCAGTAAAAATATAACCCTTCTTTTGGAAGTCAGGAAATAAATCATAGCACTCAGAGTACTAACCGAACCACACTCATAATTTCATCACAGGTAAAAGGTTTTACCGCCCAACGAAGTGGGCACGGATCAGCTAGTTTTTATAAAATCAAAAAATTACAACGTTGGTATTTATATTAACATGTTTTGTGTCTCTCCTAACTAGGCAGAGCCTGTTCTAAGGAGAACTCCAATAATAAAAATGGTAGCTGAATAGCGGCTGAATAGCGGACGTAACGGCTACTTTTGGTGGTATAAGCCACCCTTATATAGCCAGCGGCTGTAAAAGTGTCTCCAATTTATACTTTACTAGCTGTCCCGTGCCCACTTCGTTGGGCGGTAAACATTTTTACTTGTGATGAAATTATGAGTGTGGTACGGTTAGTACTGTGTGCTTATGATTTATTTCCTCACTGCCAAAAGGAGGGTTATATTTTTACTGCATATGTATGTACCTATATATTTGCATGCCAATTTGATTATATTACCGGGTTTCAAATGAGTGAATGAAACGATTATGATTGAATAAATTAAGTTTATTTTAATTATTCAAAACTTCTCTGTATACTATATTGGATGTAATGTTAATATTTGGTACCAAAATATGTTGTCTTTCAGGAGTTCCAACCCGAGATACGGTCGCGGTTCCATACCTATGTTGTATTATCTCTTTAACGAATTATGCAGTAGTAAAAGGGAAATTATTTGCAGAAAAAGGGAAAAGTCTTTTGTTTTAAACACTTGAGACGATAAATTTACTTATTTTGATAAGAATTCATAATTGTTGATAATATGACTAATAAACAACGATTTTATATATATATATATATATATATATATATATATATATATATATATATATATATATATATATATATATATATATATATATATATATATATATATATATATATATATATATATATATATATATATATATATATATATATATATATATATATATATATATATATATATATATATATATATATATATATATATATATATATATATATATATATATATATATATATATACATATATATAAAACTACTTTTTGTGTCTTAAACATAAAAGTTAGACATATAGTGTCGCTGACTCTTGTCGGCATTATCAAGATCTACAACTTTTCTCTAGAACTCAATCATATATCTATCATCGTTAAGGCAGCGTTCGTAAGAAACGTTTTCATTCCACCGTTTTTTCTCCGGCTTACTTTGCAAATCCGACTACCACGAAAGTCTTTTCATTGTTCGCATTAATATATAGCCTATGACACTCGCAAATAATGTGGCTTTCTATTGGTAAAAGAATTTTCAAAATCAGCTCAGTAGATCCAGAGATTACTCGCTACAACCTCACAAACTCACAAACTTTACCTGTTTATAATATTAGTATAGATTACAACTTCTAGTCGGGTCTAAACGGATATAGAATGGTAACAACAGGAAGCAAACATAGAATTCCTAATGGCTACTAATTGACATTTTATTGACTTTAAAACTGTAGTTTAATACAGTAGGGAGCTAATGGGCCCTTGCTGAGTTGGCCACGAAGACCCATTCTGTTTCAGGGTCGGTCACACTCACGGGTCAACACCCATCCGATGGCCTCCACGCATGGGGTGCGAGCCTGGGTAGGACACTGGGTCAACCAGTCTCCCCTGGGAACAATCCTCTGGCGCTCCTGGACGGTCTGCGCACCGAGCGGCGCAAGCCAATCGATTGTGCTCTCCGACTAACAGTCGGGGGAGTCTGGGAACTGTATTGTTTCCTACAGAGCGGGGGTGGTTGTCTACCTTACGGCGACTGCTCTTGAAATGACCATTGGCTATCCGACCCCGGTTCAGAGTCGGGCAAAGGACGCCTTGGTCCGCGATAGATTCGGTGCACTCCGTTTCACCGCTTCGTAAGGGAGAGGACCGCGCAAGCGACCTCGAACTCGGAACCAATCGAGAGACCGGAGAAATCTGGTCACAATTGGAAGTGAGGGCGCGAGTATCTCGAGCCCGCCGGGTTTATTCCTGGCTAACTCGCGGTAAGGCGTTGGACTCTCACGGGTTGTGACGTAGCTGGACGTAGAAATGTACTGTCCAAAGTCTTCTACGTTCACTGCAGGGCGACAGAACGACTAATCGTTAAAACGTCCTGTGGTGACGGGCTCGCCCGTTGTAGTCGACACCGCAAGATGTAGTTTAATACACCAAATTCTCTTTCATCGACAATAATAAAATTTTAACGCGCCTTCAAAATATTATTATTTTAACTCAATTTTAATTCATAATTATGGTTTAAAGTTTTTTTGTAAATTAATTTTATTTTTCGCAGTAAAAAATAACACTTGCTGGGATTGTGACACACTTTGAAATATAATTTACCTATAATACGTGTATTTTATGACTTAAAATGCGCTTAAAAATATGATACAAAAATTGTAGGGTATAAAGATTCGAGAAAAAATGGCCGCTTTGCTTATACGGCATCTGCAACTTTAATATTAACTTTATAAAACTAAAGGCTGCGTAAGTGAGGTCCTAGTGACAACAATATGACTATAAGCTGCATAAGGGTGGGTCTTGTAACCAATAGCCTTTGGTGGAGTAAGGGTAATGTAGTAGCTTTTGTTTTGTTTGTTCTATAAAGGTTATTTATTCGACTACTATACAGCTGTTAGTTATAAAATGGTTATAAATTTGTATGCTTTATTTATTTTATTTTTTATTTTATTTTATTAATTTTAGGAATCTTACAGCTAGGTATACGGTTATTACAAATTAATATGTATATAAGGCCAATTACAAGGTTCCACAAGTAAAAATGTATGAATAGATATTTAGGGAATGCGCTGTTGGTGGGCTGCACCGATGCGGGGTTGTGCAGCCGTTGAAGGGATCAACGAGTGACCCTATTACTTCACACTCGTTGTCCGGGTTAAGTAGATTGTTCTGACTCCAATTTGTTGTCCGATGTTCACCAGTGAAAAGTCCACAACTTGATAGAACAGATTTTATTGTATTCAAAGAAAGTGTGAGCGTTGCACAATGCAATGCGCGCGCGCGATGCCAGCGGGATGATTATGACGACTGGTGGCCGAGCTGAGGGGCCCAGACCGTGGGGGGAGAGACGTAAGGGCAGGCGGACGCGTTAACTGAACCAGTCATCATTATCATGTGCCGTTACAGATATATAAAAGGGGGAGAAAAAAAAGAAAAACAAGTAGACTATAAAACAAGTAGACAAGTAGAATAGAAAAACAAGTATAGCGATTATACCACCCTTATTCGACTAAAAGGCTTTATACGACAAAACGATATGACTAAAAGGTAATATAAGCCAAATTGCTTTAAATGACACCTTTACATGCTAAAAGTTAATCTGAACGCCTTTACATGACTTTTAATCAGCTTAAAGCTATATTAAGCACTTCTTATATGGCTTTTGCGCTTGTTGAGTTGTTCTCTTACTGTTTCCAGAATACTTGTGGTATTTTATAATAAGAATTATTGCTTTCATATGATAATCTCCTATAATTTCCTCTTCCTATAATCTCCTCTTCCTATAATCTCCTCTTCCTATAATTTCATAAGATATAAATAACGACACTGCCATTCTGTCCCCCGTAAGAGTTCAACGCCTTATCGCGAGGCACTGGAAAATGCTAACAAGCGAACCGACCTCACGCCCTTACTGCCTGATTTGGACGGATTTCTCTATCGTCCATTCTGGTCACAGAATTAAAAGTCGCTTGCGTGGCCTCCACCTGACGTTACCTGTAATTTATATTGAATTTATTGCGGACCGAGGCGCCCTTCGCCCGTCAAGCTCACACTAGATCGGATGGCAAATATATGGCGCCAGGTCAACTGCCCCCGCTTCTTTAGAGACGTACGATTCCAGACTAACGGGCCCTTGCTGAGTTGGCCACGAAGACCCCTTCTGTTAAAGGTTGGTCACACTCACGGGTCAACACCCATCCGGCGGCCTCCACGCATGAAGTGTGAGCCTGGGTAGAACTCTGGTCTTAGGGCTAGTTTCCCCTAGGAATCAACCTTCTGGCGCTCCTGGACGGTCTGGGCACCGTGCGGCGTAAGCCAATCGACTGAGCACTCTAACAGTCGGTGAGTCTGGAAGCAATACTGTTTCCTATAGAGTCGGGGTGGTCGCAGACCTTACGGCGACTGCTCCTGAAACAACCATCGGCTCCCCGATCCTGGGTGAACAGCCGAGCAAAGGATGCCGTGGTCGGCGATAGATTCGGTACACACCGTTTCACCGCTTCCTAAGGGAAAGGACCGCTCAAGCGACCTCGAACTCGTAACCAATCAAAAGACTGGAGTAATCTGGTCGCAATTGGAAGTAAGGGCGTGAGTGTAAGCCCGCTGGGTAACACTCCTGGCTATCTCGCCGTTAAGGCGTGGGTATCTTACGAGCATGTGGCGGAGCTTGACGGTGGACTGTTTTTGTCCAAGTCTTCTGCGCTCACTTCATGGAGACAGAACGACTAATCGTTAAAACTTCCTGGGGTGACGGGCTCGCCCGCTGTAGTTGACAACTCTAGTTGTTTCCAGACTCCAACGGTTATTCGTCGGAATCGGGCAGGCGATTAGCTGACGCCACACGGTGTCCAAACCGCCAAGTTCCGCCCGGGGTATTACCCCAGATCGAAGCCTCCGATCCCGAATATCAACGACTGGTTAAAGCCGCAAGCAGAGATCATGGCAGTCCTTTCTTCCCTCTTCGAAGAGGCGACCGGATGGAAGTTCAGCCTACCTAAGAAGACACATACAGGCCATAAGCCTAAGCTGCACTGAACCAATAGGAACCAAATACGTGGATACAACTAGAGCTGCTGAATACAACTGGCGAACCTGTCACCTCAGGAAGTTTTAACGATATTGATCGTTTTGTCTCCCGTGAGATAAGCGCAGAAGACTACATTACATTATATTACATTTACGTCGTGTCCATTGGCGGCTAAAAACCGCTCTTGGACGTGTCAAAATATTTGTGTTTTAAGTAGTAAGTCTCATTACTACTTTAATCTTTACTTACATACATATATTATTTAAAAAAAATATATAGTATCTAAGAAACTTTGGAACCTACTAAAAGTTATTCGTGTATTACAAAACAAATTAAAGGCTTTTTTAATAAAATAGTCAATAATTCTAATGGCTACCTACTAAACACACAATAATTAAAATAGTCAGTTAAAAAGTTGAATAATCAAAGCAGAAGCCTAATAATTTAAATAGTCAATAAATCGAATATATACGTACTAAAAACTGTAGGTACATAGTAACATCCAAAGTAGTACGTACCTACATTGTTAAATAATCAAACTAAAGCTAAATCTTACATTTAAATACTAAAAGTACATATATAATTATCATTCAAATTGGTACAATATTTGCAAAGTCATAGCCCTCGAATTCGGTCAGATAATAGAAAGGGTGGCCTATCAGCATCTCCTTAATGTTTTTTTAAATTGTTTGTCCTCCAGTTGTTTGATAGTGTAGAATTTAATACTAAGGTATAAGTAGCTCTTCTGTACTTTTGCCAGTCTTGTTCGGGGCACGCATAAAAGGGAATTACCGCGTGTATGGTGTGAGTGAATGTCCGCTCTAGTTGCGGTTTCTGTTAGGTGCTGTCTGGCATACATTAAGTGTTGGTATATGAACGCCGAATACATGGTCATTATCTTTGCCTTACTGAAGTATGCTCTGCGTGAGGTCCTGGGCGTTACCTGATACATGCTGCGCAGTGCTCTTTTATGCATTAGGAAGATTCTTTTACTGTTACCGACTTGGGACGAAAAACAATACTCAGTCTAGCTACGCCACCTGCCCGCCAGAGGCCAACGACTTACGGCGAGGCACCGGAAAAGGTACCCAGCGGGCAGCCTCGCCCCCTGACCACCAGCTTGGAAGGATATCTCGGTATTAACAATAATACAAAACATCCATATGGTGTCAAAGCGCTGGAAGCCCCTGTTATAAAACATAGAAATAACAAATATACAAAAAGGCTTACCTTATCCAAAGGCATCGACGGGCACGCGCGACACAGATTCCAGAATGAGCCAATCATCTGCTCAGTGTTTTAAAATTATTTTATCTCGAAAAATTACTCTCTGTATATCCGAACTTCCTACACTTTTGACAGCTGAGCGCACCGCCCAATTTCTCCTATGACTTTCGCTACCGTTTCATTCTCAATTTTCTGTCAATTCTCGCGAGGCGATTTATTTTATATTATATTGCTACTGTAAAACGTGAAAAAATGGTTACAGGAACATACTGCAACACGGAAAAGTCAAACACTGGCGCAACTGGGTTTAGAAAATCAATATATTTGGGGGAGACTCCTAACCTTTATTCTTCTACCGCATAAGGGTGCGAACGCGCAAACGTAGTAGACCGCGTAGAAACTGGCTCCATCCCGTGGACGAAACGCGAACATTGCAACTTTCGCTCAAAGTAGTTAGCGAGTCTGACCAGTAGATGACGCGATTTTATAAATTAAAATAATCTTAGTTGATTAAAAAAAAAAATGTTTTCTTTTCTAATATTTAATTCATAATAATCCACAGTTATGCGGTGACGACTACAACAGGCGAACCCGTCATCCCAGGCTGGTATAACGATATGTGATCGTTCTTTCAGCCATGGGATGAGCGTAGAATACTTAGAAAGTATGGCAGTGTCGACTACAACGGGCGAACCCGTCACCCCAGGCTGGTATAACGATATAGCCATTCTTTCAATCGTGGGATGAGCGTAGAAGACTTTGGATAAGCTTAGAAGATCGTAGAAGCGTAGAAGATCATTCTTTCAGCCCTTACTATCAGATGCAACCAGATTACTCCGGTCTCCCGACTGGTTACGAGTTCGAGGTCGCTTGCGCGGTCCTCTCCCTTACGTAGCGGTGAAACGGTGTCTACCGAATCTATCGCGGACCACGGCATCCGTTTCAAGATCATTCGCCGTAAGGTGAGCAACTGCCCCGCTCTATAGAAGAAAACTAGAGCTGTCAACTACAACGGGCGAACCCGTCACCTCGGGAATCCTGGGTAGGACTCTGGCCTTAGGGCTAGTTTCCCCTAGGAATCAAACTTCTGGCGCTCCTGGACGGTCTGCGAACCGTGCGGCATAAGCCAATCGATTGCGCACTCTGACTAACAGTCGGGGGAGTCTGGAAGCAGTACTGTTTCCTATAGAGCGGGGGTGGTTGCGGACCTTACGGCGACTGCTCTTGCAACGACCATCGGCTACCCGATCTTGGGTGAACATCCGGGCAAAGGATGCCGTGGTCCGCGATAGATTCGGTATACACCGTTTCACCGCTTCGTAAGGGAGAGGACCTCGAACTCGTAACCAATCGAGAGACCGGAGTAATCTGGTCGCAATTGGAAGTAAGGGCGTGAGTGTAAGCCCGCTGGGTAACACTCCTGGCTATCTCGCGGTTAAGGCGTTGGCCTCTTACGGGTTTGAGGCGGAGCTTGATGGTGGACTGTTTTTGTCCAAGTCTTCTGCGCTCACTTCAGAGAGACAGAACGACTAATCGTTAAAACTTCCTGAGGTGACGGGCTCGCCCGCTGTAGTTGGCAACTCCAGTTGTGGGTTATGTTTGTCCACAAAGTCTTTGCGGTAACTCCATGGGAGATAGAATGGCTTAAGTGTCCTTATTTATATTCTTATGACATTATAGGTCAAAATAATTGTGTTAGCTAGTAAGTCTCGTTACTAGTCTTTGGTATTCATTGGTATACATTGGTATACATTGGTATACTAGTCTTTGGTATACATTGGGTATTCAAGACTTTAACTACTAGATTGTCAAAGCATAATTATACATAGAAATAATCAAATTACAATAATAATTGAAATAGTCAATAATTCGAATAGCTATGTACCTAGTAAAAATTATTCATCGTATTATTCAGGTTATCAGTAAAATGTTAAATAAACAAATTAAAGCTACGCCACGCATTTAAAAAATGAAAGTACAACATATAAGGACATATAAAATAACCAGACAATAAACCCGATTGCATTTCTTTGTAAACTAAAACTGAAATTAGTTCAAGCGAACGAGATAGGGCAATACGATAGAGCGAAATATGAAACGAACGATCGTCGATAAAAACTACCTGACGACCTTATACTCGTCCGAATAAATGTGAACACATTTCGCGCGCTTTTAGATTCACATGCTTTATTTTTGGTGGGTAGTTTTAATGGGAAAAACTGACCACCGTTCATTTCACATTCCGATCTAGCGTATTGCCCTATCTCGTTCACACGAACTAATTTCCGATTTTAGTTCAGGAAGAAACGCAATCGAGCCCAATAAGGATCGACTTTTTTAAGTCATTTAAATGGGCATGCGATATTTCCAAAGTCGTGGCTCTCAAATTCGGCCAGATCATAGAAAAGGTTGGTAATGCTATGCTAAGGTATAAGTAGCTTTTCTGTACTTTTGCCAGTCGTATTCGGGGTACGCATAAAAGGGAGATACCGCGGGTAGAAATAGTGTGAGTGAATGTCCGCATTAATTGCAGTTTCTGCGAGCATACATTAAACTCGATATATCAAAGCCGAACACATGTCGTTATCCTTGCCTTACTGGAATATTCTTTGCATGAGGTCCTGGTCGTTAACTAATTCATGCTGCGCAGTGCTCTCTTTTGCAAAAGAAAGATTCTTATACTGTTTGCGGCATTTCCCCAAAATAGTAGTCCATAATAGGCATTATTGGTTGAGGAGGATGTGCGAAAACGGTTCTTCAACCACTTCTTGTCGTGCAAAAAGGGTTGATCAAAATAATATTAAGAAAACCGTTCACGTATGAATTAGATCTCACATTTAAGGAAATGCATGTTTTAGAAGTGCGCATGTTATATGTGAAAATGATTTTAGGTCGGCTCGTTCTTAAGAAAGAAAAAAATCCTAGCAAACTAAACACACAAGACGTGCCAATAGTGACTACGTTGCAGTTCCCCGATGGAGTAAGTCATTTGGCCAAATAAATTTTACTTATCTGGGGCCTAAGATATATAACATCCTACCTGCAGGCATAAAGATTAACCCGAGTATATCAATTTTTAAGAAACAACTGGTCTCGTGGATGCTTGGGCCAGGAAGGTCCCGAATACATCAAGAACTCTGTTTGGCTGCACTTTGTGACTATTACTATTATTTTATTTTTTCTTTATTTTTTTAGACACTGTGGTACTTACACATTTAAATTTAGAAATGCTTCTTTTTCCTTTAAAGAAAATATTACAAAATTATAATAGGTGCTTTATAATATTTCCTAATTTGAAATCACCGAATTTAACCCTTTATAGCTTCATGTGACATTTCTGTAACAAACTACTAATCCCCTAAATCCCCCTAAATAAGACACTAAATTCATTTAGTTCATTTGAATCCATCTAGCACTAGGTACTGTACCCTACCACTTAGTATCGAGTAAAAATCATAGGTAGCGTAACTAAGCGATTTATGTGAGTTTAAATGTCGCGCGTTGATGAAAGTAATAAATTAGAACTAAGGCAGGTGTTGAATGACTGATAAAAAATATAAAAAGGGTATACAATTGTGTGGTTTTCGTGGAAACCTGTAGGTAAGAATATAATTTTATCCATTCAAAATTTCGAACCAAAAGATGGCAAGTTAGGATGTTCTAACATTTACTGGAACTGACTATGGCAAATTCTTGGTTATTATACCGAATATAAGGAAGGCAAAATATCTCAACGGCAAACAAATGTCTTCAGCAGAATTTAGACTTGAGATAGGCGAGACCTTATGCGAGCTTGGCCTGAAGCCTAACATCAAGAGTCGAAGGTCTTTAGAAGACGAAATTCACGCCAAAAACATAAGGGCCTTGTTCCTTCATTGGCAGTAAGGCAGGACCAGGTCGGTCATTGGCCGATTCTGTTAAAAAAGGATACGTTGCGAGATTCCCAAGTGCACTGGCGTTTCACAAACAATTTGCGAAAAATTCAGTGTAGCATTATGCTATAATAAACAAAATAATTGTTTCAAATTTTTCCATACAACATAAATGTTTTTTTTGTACGTTCAACTCAATATTACAGAAATGTCACATTCCGTTAAATGTCAAATAAATGATTAATAATAAATATTTTTGAATTTCTGAGAAATACGTGTTTTTTTATTTGCCTAAACCTATCTCATTATCAACATTATTTTTTGTTTGAAGATCTTGGGCTACAAAGGGACATGGCTAACTAACCGATTAAGACTATTAATTAGTGTAACAGTAACAGTTCTATTTCGAAATCATCGGTATTTAGTGCGTATTTTAATATATCTGTCTGAAATACACATTTTACAATAACTGTTAGGTACCTACCTATACTGCAATATTTACTCAGATCGTTGGTGGTATAAAGTTCAAGATGTTATGATCGAACCCGGTGCAGCGGTCAGTTTGTGCCTTTAAAGCGTTTGTGTCTTTAATAAAGCGTTATGTAAAGCGTTTGTGCCTTTAAAGTGTTCCACGCAGGTAGAATCGATCTCCATAGTAAAATAAAAGGTTACAACTTGTTGGGAATTTTAACGACACTTTTGTCAAATAATATTTCGTAGACTAGGTATACATTCCTAAGTTTAAACTCACTCAAATTGTATACAAACATTTAGATAACAACTTTGTTCCTTTTCTATACTAAACGTAATTATTAATATCCTTCAAGTTTTGTGGCAGCTTTTATAAAAAATTACGCTTCTTTACGTCGTTGTTTTGATCTCTGAAGTGGCAGCCTTCGATAACTGGTTCCTTGCATAAAGTGACTTGTTCCTTGTATCGTGCTAGGTACTCGGAAACAGTTCATAATTGAGATCAGTCGTTTTATTAATGTTCTACACAAAGAGATCTTTCCATTGGTATATTATTGGAAAAGTCGGCCCATAATGCCCATTCTCTTTTATGTCTGGTATTTTGGTGATGGAAATCACTATACGGCGGGATCGTATGCGGTGTATCTTCTTAGGCCCGTTTTCTAAAAGAGACGGATATCGATCGGTAACGGTTTCCGATGAATATTGGTCATTCATAAAAGCAACAAATTCATTCGTGATTTTCGTAGTATGAGGTAAATTATACTTCGCAGGCGTGGTTCAAATAATTTAAAAAATCGTTTGTCTCACCAAATATTTCTGGCAAGTAGCCAAGCACTGATTTCATTTGAATATTAATTTCATAAATAAAATCGATCTCTCGGCCCGCAGAAGAACACGGTTGGGTTGCTCAAGCGGCGCGTTTCGTTTCTCGGCTAAGCGCCAACACACGGCGTTAATATCTGATCATACCCCCTCAACACTTTTCCCCGCCACCTACCCCCCCCCCCCCTCGCAACCCCCTCCCCCACTTCTCCTGTAGCAAACCCACCCCCCGCAACCCACACCGGCAACCCGCGCGACGGACACCCACGCACCCCCTACCTTCCTCTGCAAACCCCCCACCCCTCAACACTCCCTCCTATACCCCCTACAGCAATAATCCGCGCCTCACCACTCGACCCCTCCCCACACCCCGTACCTCCCCCTTGACCCTCACACCATCCCTTCTCACCCCCCTTCCCCTACGCAACCCCCCCTTCCCCTATGCAACCCCCGCTCACTACCCCTTCTCCCACAACCCCTCATCCCCCGCACCCTCCCCCCTTGAATACCCTTTAACCACCCCCTCATTCTGCAAACCCCTCCCCTCCTTAAAAACATCGATATTTTCAAGAGATCCATCCGAGTTTATCTGCTGAAAATTAACATGCATGCTTATAACAATTTTTTTAAATATTGTGAAAATACATAGCATGGTGTCTAACCGAGGCAGCCATTTGAATGAAATTATTTTCCATCATTAACCGGAGGGATTGTACTTTCAAATAAAAAAAGAAATTTGAAAAAATATTCAGTAGTTTTTTTTTATAGCATTTTCAAAAAAAAAAGTTATTTGGCGGACCCTTTACATATTAATTATTGTCAATTGTCTTGTTGTAAACTGTTATGATATAGTCTTTGTTTTTGTAAATTGGTAAGTTTAAAGTTTTATATTGTATAATATCATCTCTTGGCTAAATTGAGTAACTGGTTTAAGATTAATTAATGTCATTCATACACAATTGTTATGGTTGTATTAGAAATAAATACATTTATCGTTATCTTTTATCTCCCTTCCCTTCCCCCACAATCCCCCTCCCCCTCCCCCCCCACTCCCGTACCTACTCGCCCTCCCCTTCCACCTCCTGTAACCAGCTAAACCACCCCAGCCTGAATCCCCCCTCCTCCCTACTCCCTCAAGGCAGCCTGGAAACAGGATCCTGGTAAGGATCAGTACCGGTATCCTGGTGTCAGCCCAGTGCCAGCATTCTAAAGCGGCCTGGAAGCAGCATCCTGGAGCCAAAGTAGTGCTAGCATCCTGGTGTAGAGATGCTAGCACTACTTTGACTCCAGTAAAAAATAACAATAAACAAAAAAAACACAAAAAAAGTACAAGAATAATGTAAAAAGAGGAAATACAAGACAAAATGCAAAGAAATCAATAAACACTTTAGCCACCAAAGCATTTTAGACTTCACCCGAGTAATATTCCTCCAGTGAGTCAAACGCCTTATCTGTGAGGTACCCTCTTAAGGCGTCTCTTAAACACGTCAAGAGATTGCGCCTGCCTAATGTGCTCGTTGAGTTTGTTGTAAACCGCTGGGCCGGCGATATAGGTTAGCCTCTCCGACTTGGATAATGCATGACTTACCGAACGTAGCATGCTACGGGATCTTGATGGATAGTGGTGATGCACACCATTCACTTCGAAATCGGCTAGATTTCTGCGAACGAACAGCGCTACTTCCATTATATAAATGGACGGCAGCGTCATGATGCAGAGATCTCTAAACAGAGGCCTAGCTGGCGTATCAAGCGCCACACGCGCTATTGTGCGGACTGCACGCTTCTGCATAACGAAGGCCCTCTGCCTGTCGGCTGCTCGACCCCATAACTCCGCGCCGTACGTTAGCAGTGAATGAAAATAACACCAGTACCAGCATCCTGGTGATAGCCTGGCGACAGCTTCGTAGTTGCAGGATGGTGCCAGCATCCTGGTGTCAGTATGGTACCAGAATCCTAGAGGAAGCCTGATGCCAGCAAACATGTGTCAGCCTGGTGCCAGCAATCCTAATTACAGCCAGAAATTCCCATACTAGCCTCTGTTCCTCTACATAACCCGACTCTTCCTTCCCTCTTCCCGAGAATTCCTCTACATAACCCGACCCCCCCCCCACCCCACGGCCCAGTAAATGCTCAAATTTGACCGATTACATTTTTATTACATTTTGTATGAAAGAAACCAACTGTCGTTGGTAAGTTGTAACCGATCGGTTCGATCCACCGGTAAAGGTTATTTCTTGAATCGCAAAATGTATTGTATATTGAGCAAACCAACAGTTTTACGAAAACCGATACCGACAGGTATCAGTCGCTTTTAAAAAACGGCCCTTAGGAAGTTAATAAAAAGCAGTTTTTGTCGTATATTTATTTATTCTCTATAGCTTCATATGACATTTCTGTAACAAACTACTAATCCCCTAAATCCCCCTAAATAAGGCACTAAATTCATTTAGTTCATTTGAATCCGTCTAGCACTACTGTACCCTACCACTTAGTATCGAGTAAAAATCATAGGTAGCGTAACTAAGCGACTTATGTGAGTTTAAATGTCGCGCGTTGATGAAAGTAATAAATTAGAACTAAGGCAGGTGTTGAATGACTGATAAAAAATTGTGGCGATTACTGGAGCGTACCGGACGACCTCTACTCTCGCTCTTCCCGTCCTCGCTGGAGTTTTGCCGATCGATCTGGAGGTTCTGGAGCGGGCAGCCGTGTCATGGATTCGACGGGGGGTGCCGGTAGACTACTTTAGTCTGTCGGTGGACCCGGCGTCCTCCACGTTGGTGGGCTGGTCCCGTCGTATTCGGGCGGAGAGTCTGCGCGTCTGGCAGGAGCGGTGGGACGGCGGCGGCACGGGCCGCCTTACTAATAATAATAATAATAATAATAATAAACTCTTTATTTGCACTTAAAAAGTATACAAAAAGGCGAGCTTATTGCCACATGGCAATGTCTTACAGCTAACCTAAACATAGTGGTACATGCGCGCATTGTGAAAATAAAGATTATTACATAACATACAGACAAGTGGAAGAATTTAAGACTAATAGTGCCCGAGGAGAGGAAATTGGGGGAGGAACAGGAGAGAAAGGGAAGAACTGGTTACTTCTTAGAAAGGTAGTAATCCTTAAGGTGAGTCTTAAACGATGGTAAAGAAGGCGAGTTTCGTATATTTGCTGGGAGATCGTTCCAGAGTCTTGCACCATGGACACAGAAAGAATAGGAATAGAAATCACTATTATGACTCGGAATTTTTAATAAACTGTCAGAGGCTGACCGAAGTACGAGACCGTGGGAACTTAGTGGTTCAAAAAGCTCCTGGAGATAGGATGGTGTTAGTTGGGTGAGTACACGATATAGGAGAGCCAGTATATGAACATTTCTTCTTTGGCGTATTGGCAACCACTTTAACTGTGCCCTATAGTCGGACACGTGATCATACTTACGTAGACCGAAGATGAATCGTATGCATACATTTTGCAAACGTTCAAGTTTGTTGAGCAGTTCCTCTGATAAATCTGAATAATCTGAATAATCTTACCCATAGTTTCTTTCCGTCGGTGTCCGAGCGGATGAAAAACGAGGATTTTCTGCGGCTTGACCACCATATCACTCAGCTCATTGGGGGTCACGGTGAGTTCAAAGCCAAGTTATTTGACCTTGGACTCAACGACGATCCCCGGTGCTCGTGTGGCACTGGTCGCCAGACGGCCGAACGCATCGTTTGGACATGCCCCAAGCTCGACGCCGCACGGGCGGAAATGTTGTTTGTGGTTGGTTCGTGCGTCGGCAGTCTGCCGGTTTGGTATGCGGACTTGGTAAGTTGTAGGGTTTGCTTTGCTGCGTTTCGCGAGTTTGTGGATCACTGGGTGTCCCTCTGGGAGGATCTGAGGCAGAGGGGCTATCCTCCTCCGGGGGAGGGCCCCCCCTCTTAGCGGTGCGAGCCGTGGGCTGCTTCATCATCCGAAGTCGCCCGTACTGTATCGTCCCTAATCGCCCTTGTGGGTGCGTGCCCTTTCACAGGATCCCGGTCGTCGACGTCTCCGACGGCGCCCCTGCCGTTTGCTGCCCGTTTTTATTTATTTTATTTTTTTCGACACGCCGCATGGAGCATACCTTCCACCGCCTCATCATTGAAATAAAAAATAATATATTATACTTAATAAATAATAAAATATGTTACCGCTTAGTCGCCTAGTTTAGTTTAGTAATTAAGTAATAATTGTAAACATTTTGAAGTATAAATAAACGGTTTACGGGGTGCCGGCGGGGGCTGAAGCCCGGAGAATCCTTCCTAAGGTCTCCGTTCGCTCAACCCTCACGCGCTACCCTTCCGGCACGCGTGAGGTTGTCGTTGAATGACATCCTGGGCAGATAAAACGACCCACGTCATTAGAACTGCCCGGGTGGTGGGCGGGGTTTTCAACCCTCGCCTGTCGCCGCGTAAATATTAAATGATAAAAAATATAAAAAGTGTATACAATTGTGTGGTTTCCGTGGAAACCTGTAGGTAAGAATATAATTTTATCCATTCAAAATTTCGAAGCAAAAGATGGCAAGTTAGGATGTTCTAACATTTACTGGAACTGACTATGGCAAATTCTTGGTTATTATACCGAAGAGTAAGGAAGGCAAAATATCTCAACGGCAAACAAATGTCTTCAGCAAAATTTTAGACTTGCGATAGGCGAGACCTTATGCGAGCTTGGCCTGAAGCCTAACATCAAGAGTCGAAGGTCTTTAGAAGACGAAATTCACGCCAAAAAACATAAGGGCCCTGCGCAACATGTTCCTCCATTGGCAGTAAGGCAGGACCAGGTCGGTCATTAGCCGATTCTGTTAAAAAAAAGTTTTACGAAAACCGATACCGACAGGTATCAGTCGCTTTTAAAAAACGGCCCTTAGGAATTTAATAAAAAGCAGTTTTAGTCGTATATTTATTTATTCTTTATACGGGGTAATATTAACATGACAATATCAAATGTTTAAGAACTCTGGAAATATTTACAAAATGCTACAAATTACACCATTTAAAATCTTAAAACGGAGGCTTTACACAATAACAAAATTATCTATAATTATTTTTCTTTAACAAAGATTACTTATTAAGGCAGATTAATCAATATTTATATATAAAGAGGTTGTATTCGTGGACCCTATACAATAAAAGTGTGTTATGTTGGCACGAAAAGCGGAGTCTTTTTTATTTTATACATACGTAGAAAAAGGTCGGTGGCGCCATCTTTTAACAACTTAGGCACTTAAGGAGAATCTGCCGTCTGCTGGTTTGAGTCACGACTAATTAGGTAACTAATTTAGAGTTTAACTAACCTAAAATGCAGGTAGAAAGTAAAAACATGTAAAACTGTCATAGAAATGTGCATTTTTTTTCGGAAATATTTCTCTATGGAAATTCTTGTTATAAATCAGGCATTGAACAATAATTATTTAATTGAATATTTGACTATCCTATTTATTATGCAATAATTTTACAATAGCTTCATTAGAAAATATGATTTTATATATTCTTTCGGTTGGTATAATCTACTGGATGTGCGGAGCTCGGTTATGAGACTTGAATGTGTAACAAAAATCACTTCTCTGTGCATTTTGCACGTTATGGCTGGTTTACACGCTGCGAGCTGCTGACCTGACAGTAGGCAGCTGCTCGCATTGTACACTCGCACGCCAGTAGCTGGGCTTGCCTGTGCTGTCCACATGATTCGAATAACTGCATAGTCTAGTGGTTCTCAAAGTGGGCGATAACGCCCCTTTTGGGCGCTAGTGGCCTAGAGGCCAGAAAAAATGGGGGCTGTTGAAGTGGTTTAGGGGGGCTATGGCTGAATTGTGATTTCATCTACTTAATATTTTAAAATTCACTGAAATTAAAACCTAGGTACCTACTACACAACATCGATTATTTAGTTCATATTTCTGCCCTGTTTGATTCTGCCCTGCCCAGAATATTCAGTGATATAAATCTCCCGTCAGGCCTCGGCCCCTCGGACTGCTCGACAGCCTTTCTGGACATACAACAAGCATTCGACAAGGTGTGGCACAAAGGCCTGCTGTACAAAATCAAATTAAATCTTCCGCACAGTTTCTTCTGTATCCTGGAATCATATCTCACAGATAGAACATTCTATGTTAAAGAAGGTGGAGATACTTCACAATTATATGACATAAGGGCCGGGGTGCCACAGGTCCTGGGTCCTGGGGCCTGCCCTGTACACTCTGTACACAGCCGATTTACCGACTACAACTGGCGTTACTACGGCGACCTTTGCTGATGACACTGCCGTATTAGCATGCCATAAAGACCCAAAGAAAGCATCAGATGCACTTCAAATGGGACTCCAAGTATTACACAACTGGCTGCAGAAATGGAGAATCAGGGCTAGCGCCGCCAAATCAGTCCATGTAACCTTTACCCTCCGCCAAGGAAACTGTCCACCGGTCAAACTTGGAGATAGTATACTGCCGCACAGAGATTGCGTAAGATACCTGGGACTGCACCTTGATCGACGCATGACATGGAAAAACCATATAAAAATAAAAAGAGACGAGATTGCAACCCGACATAAAAAACTCTACTGGATGTTAGGGAGAAACTCCAGGCTATCATTGGACAACAAACTCCTTATATACAAGGCCATTCTAAGACCGATATGGACGTACGGTATTCAACTCTGGGGCAGCGCTAGCGACTCAAATATTAATGTCATACAGAGACTACAGAACAAGATCTTGAGATCAATAGCAAATGTACCGTGGTATATTACCAACAACGAACTACATCAAAACCTGTCTGTGAGCACAGTAAAGGAGGAAATCCGAAACACATCAGAGAGATATAAGCAGCGGCTAATTAATCATCCTAACAAATTAGCACGCCAGCTGATGACACAGAACTACGCAAAACGACTGAAGCGACACAACATCCTAGAGCTGCAAGACAGACAGTAGCTCTAGGCCTTAAGGATGAGTGGATGCTCTCGCTGGGGAGCACATTCTGCAAGAGATCAAGCTATGTCACCACATCGACTCATAGTCCTTCGACTGATTGCCGATAAACCAGGAACAAAAAAAAAAAAAAAAAAAAAAAGGCCTCGGCCCCTCAGCCGATTGACAAGTTGATGTCCCAAAAATTTTTAGTAAAAATTAGTAAAAAAAAAATGAATTATGACACTGTCTCACCAAAACATTAATTACTGCCAAAAACCACTGTACCCATAATTAAAATAAAACATATTAACATAATAAAACATAATAAAATAAAATAAATTAAATTAAAACGAGGCAGTCACGCTGAATCGTGTTGTGGCCAATATCGGCCAATTGGGGCTCTAGGGGTTAGTTAAACCAAAAAATGTCTTACACAAGAAGAATATCGGCAAACGTAAGTTACACAATTTTCCCAATTTGTCACTATCCTGCAACAATGACGACTTGTTTGCCTATCGCCAACATTTGGAAAACTTCCACAGTGATTTCATAAAACGATTTCAGGACATTATGAAATTGGAAATAACAGACTGGGTGTTGGATCCTTTTACAAACGTCAAGACAGCCCCATATGGAAGAAGAACTTATAGAACTGACAACGAACGAGGAAATAAAAATCAAATACCAAGAATTTTGGCTACAAAAGCATATCCCGCAATTATACCCTGGATTGTGGCCGATCGTTCAACGATTTTTGATAGCATTCCCATCGTCATATTTGTGTGAACGTGGATTTAGTATTGTGACAACGCTGCTTACTAAAAAGAGAAATCGTTTGCATGTTACCGAACGCGGTGACTTGCGACTGTTTTTGAGTACATTCGAATCTGATATCAACAAACTTGAATCATCAGATTCATCCTTCATCAGAACAAACAAAAATCATCAGATTCATCCTTCACATTAGGTTAGTTTTAAAATTAAAATTGATTGATTTTTATAATTTGAATAAAAGATACCCTTAATATTATAAAGTTGCATTTTAATTGCTTCCACTGGTAAACAGGCTCGTTTAGAATTAAAGTAATGAACGTCATTGTGGTTTTTAAGATGTTGTAAAGTTAAAAAAAATTGGGGGAGCGATGAAAAATAATTGATTTTCAAAGTGGGCGGTAGACGAAATAAGTTTGAGAACCATTGGCCTAGTCTCATGCTAGTTGTCGCGATGTCGGGTCAACGTGCTTAAATTAAAATAACTGTAATGTCTATGACCATAATATTAGGCTGTAAATTTTAAAAAATCAATAGAAAACTTGAAAAAAAAAAGGAATTTATGAAAGTAATATTATTCTCAGAAGACCATCCATCCGTAGCCATTTTGAATTCGATAAACGCGCGTAGGCGCAACACTATCAATATATGATCCCCTAGATGGGCATTTCGCACTCGAAAATGACCACTTCAAAACCACTCAAGAAAGAAAGTAGCTCTCACACCGTTTTCGGTGTGAGAGCTGCCGCGAAAAATATTGGCGTGCTATTCTCTCGCATACTTCAATTTATTACGAGCGAAGGGTATAGAGCCAACTTACTTGTATCTGAGGGCCCATCTAGCTAACAATATATCGATGCGAAGCACACAAAAAATACAGGTACCGCTCGCAACTGCCTGGCGACATTTGCGAGCTACTGCCGATGCGTTCGAATGATGCGTGTGATGTGCGAGCTGCTGTCAAGCGAGCAGGCAAGTGAAAACAAAAAATGTTGAAGTAACTCGTATGCGAGTTACTATCCAACTCGCACATGCGAGTAACTTGTAGTACGTCCATACGGTGCAAGTTACTGCACTGCAGCTACTCCGCAGCAGTTTTTCAGATTTTTTGAATTAATCCTTTGGTTTTCTCTTCTAATAATAATGTTTTCTTTCATAGAAGAATTCTTAACTTATAAATACATTTGACAGTTCACTGTTATTGAGTTTTTTTAACAAACACATATGGGTACAATATGAAAATCAAATGAAAAATAACAATCAAATAACATAACATAACAATAACAAAAAATATAATAACATAAAAATGCTTAAAATATGATAATTATATTTGACTTTGAGACTAATAAATTGCTATTGGTTTCGCCGGACAATGCTACCAGTGCGAGGGCGCAGAAGGGTTGCCAAAACGTACTGTAGCATTGAACGGTTCCTAATGGTTCCGTGAGCGGTTCCTTATAGTAGTGTTGGCCGAAGTTATCATATATCATCATCATATATAATCTGCCCCGCCCAACTCACGGTTTAACTCCCTCGTAGAGGGGCTTACCCTGTCAGGGCCGCTGTGAGCTTCTGCCACGCCTGTAATGCGTCAGAAGATCGTGGATTCAGGCGAATACCTCGGGCGGAGCTGGGCGGTCGGTGCACTGTCCGGTTCGGAGCCAATGGGCTCTTGTTGATTTGGCCACGAAGACCCATTAGTTCAGGGTCGGTCACACTCACGGGTCAACACCCATTCGGCGGCCTCGACGCAGAAGTGATAGCCAGGGTAGGACACTGGCCTGCGGGCCAGTCTCCCCTAGGAGTCAACCTTCGGGCGCTCCTGGACGGTTTGCGCACTATGCAGCGTCAGTTAATCTATTATGCATTCCGACTAACAGCCGGGGGAGTCTGGTAACAGTAATGTTTCCTATAGAGCGGGGGTAGTTGTTAACCTAATGGCAACTGCTCTTGAAACGACCATTTGGCTACCCAATACCAGGTGAACAGCAGGGCAAAGGATGCCGTGGTCCGCCATAGATTCGGTAGACACGGTATCACCGCTACGTAAGGGAGAAGACTGCGCAAGCGATGTCGAATCTGTAACCAGTCGTTCGACCGGAGAAATCTGGTTGCAACTGGTAGTAAAGGCGCGAGTGTCGACCTGCTGGGTGATTAACTTGGTTATCTCGCGGTAAGGCGTTGCTCTATTAGACGGGGGTTACACGTTCAGTCCGGCATCAGTTCAGTCCGTGACCTTGGTCAGACTGACAGCTCACTGATCGTTTATCGCGTTGACTGATGGACTGAACTAATCGATTTTTTACGTTTTAATAATATCTATCAGTCCATCAGTCACTTCATGACGCAAGGTTGCAGACTGAGCTGATGCCAAACTTAACGTGTAACACCCTTCTTACGGGCGTGTGGCGTAGCTAGATGGTGGCCTGTTTTCGTCCCAAGTTTTCTGCGCTCACCTCACGGGAGACATAACGATCTAATATCGTTAAAACTTCTTGAGGTGACGGGTTCGCCCATTGTAATCGACAAATCTAAGTTTAATGCTTTTCTATACATTCATTATTTCATTCAAACGTCGCTGTCGATTAAACCACAGGGAATTGAGCTCAATTGGACTGCTACATCAAGTGGACAGCTATATAAAGTGAATAATAAGTGGAAATCTCATAATCCGAGCATCCTTAAAGATTTGAAGGTAGGCCTCAGCTAAACCCTAAGCCGAACAGAGGCCCACCGACTCTCAAGAGATCCTTCTGCTATAATCGCCCTCCGTAGGGTTGAGCGAGTGCTCCCTGACGCTGGGCCGCTTCCCCGTTGGACTGCACTTGATGCGCCGGCTGCTGAATTTGCGGATGGTGAAATGGGTGATATTGTTGTTCAGGCATAGCCAGCGACATATCCTGGAGAAAAAAATGCAAAAATGTTATTTTTTTACACTTAACCTTTCGAGTAGCGGCGTAATTTCATGGCAGACTGCGGCAATTTATTGGAATTTCTTGCAATATCGCCGCGCTCGACAAAAAGTACTATAACTATGAAACTACTATAGCAATCATAAAAACAATAACTGTGCAATGGTCGCATTGAAATTTTCTATATATAATATTAAAATCTCATTTTGTAAAACAATTAGATATTTATGAATAAATATGAGAAAATCAAAAAAGTGAAAAAAAAACTCGGCATTTCTAACTTGTACTTATCTTACGGAAAAATACGGAATCCTATTTAGAAATTGTAAATACTATCGTGATCTTTATTAGATTTTCTATCTAAGGTCGTTGTGCTAATTCGTTTTGCTAATTTGCATAAAAAAATATTTAGATGCTCATAAAAACCAATAAAATTTTTGATGATTTCTTGAGAAAACAAAAATTTTGTTTGACAATGGAATTTCACCAGAAATATCTGCGAATTGACGCGCGAAATTATTCTAGCGGCCGTCTATGTATCTACGGTAATAATGAAATTTATGCTATGGATTTTAGGATGCGTTCGAATTAGAAAAGAATATTACTGTGCGCTCCGGGAGCAAGCCGCCAATATTGGTCGTTAAGTAGTCAATGGTGATATGATGAGCAACCAAATTTGGTCTTTACGTAACCGAAGGGTATATTTATATTTATTATTAATATTTTTTATGATATTGTATTTATTATATAACTCTTGTCAATTTTTAAAAAAAAATGTTGTTGACTTTTTAACACTCTTTTATTAGGTCGACCTGTATGTAACTAACTATGTAATGGAATCTAAGCTAACTAATTTAACCATCTTCCAAGGATCGTAGCTTCATGGAAATTGGCAGCTGTATGTAGTTCTGATGACAATACAATAATATGGTACTGTTCAACTGATCTGATGATGGAGTCGGAAAATATGAACTGGAACTTCATGATGGAACATCGTATCATAGCTGTGTTTGGACTTGTTAGAAAAGTCTTGGAATGAACTTTGACCACGATTAGGTTTCAAGGTCTGATGATGAAGCTGCAAAATAGGCACTGGCATTCCATGATGGAATATCGTATCATAGGGGTTTTTGGACCGGCTTTTTTTTACACGCATTTATAAAACCGTGTTATTAGTTTTTTTTTTAAACTGCTGTCATTTTTAACCGACTTCAAAAAAGGCGGAGGTTATCAATTCGGTAGTATCATTGGATTTGCCATTCAGTTAATGTTATTTTTTAAGCAAACACAATGTTTTATGGAAATTATTTCATTAATAAATAAATTAATAGTAAAATAACCAAAAGAAGTTTAACGTTATAAATAGGATAGAAAACGAATTTACCGCGTGAAATTTGTAGGACCCGACGTTTCGGTGACGTTGCAGCCGCCGTTGTCTAGGGTAGACATGTCGTTGTCACGGCGGCTGCAACGTCACCGAAACGTCCTACAAATTTCACGCGGTAAATTCGTTTTCTATCCTATTTATAATGTCAAACAACCGCGAGTCTTCGATTTTATAGAAGTTTTTAACGACTTAATTTTAATGGCAAAACAACCTTTTTTACTTTTTTTATGCAATAAAGGCTTACATTGTTTTTTGTACTGTTTTGCTTTTAACTGACTTCAAATAAAGGAGGTTATCAATTCGGTTGTATTTTTTTTAATGTTTGTTACCTCAGAACTCATTTATAATGTCATTATAAATGATTTCTCATTTGTCATATATAAACCGATTGGACAAATTCTGTTTTTATTTGAAAGGATATACTTTCAGATTGGTCCTATTATTATAAAATATCTGTTTTGATGATGGTATCCATGAGGAATTCAGGGAACTCCTTAAATATTATCATATGAAGTTGAAAATTTATATGTTGGTACGATTCCGATGAAAACGGATTTTTTAAAGGTAAGCATGACCTGATTCTACATCCTGGATTGGCTCCCGACGAGGGGACTCCTCAACGGTCAACAACACAGACACGAAATTTTGTATATGCATTCAATTACGACAGCCCTTTCTAAGTTTCACCAAGACAGGACTGCGGCACCCAGGATTGGCTTCCAACGAGGGAACTCCTCAACGGTCAACAGCACAGACACAAAATTTTGTATACACATTTAATTATGATAGCCTGTTATAAGTATCATCATAACATG
The DNA here is from genome assembly GCA_944548615.1 of Micropterix aruncella. NCBI lineage: Eukaryota > Metazoa > Arthropoda > Insecta > Lepidoptera > Micropterigidae > Micropterix > Micropterix aruncella. The sequence continues at coordinate 16,587,615 of OX155976.1, forward strand.
GCTGCTGCACTTACATAAAATTTTGAAGTCGGTTTTTTCTTGATGTTAAAATTTTATCTATTATTTATTTCAAAAATTCAATTATCTAATAAGGTGTTCAATATCTCTTCAGCGGTATGGTTCAACTCACTTAATCTATTTTTAAATTTATATCAAATTTTAATCTCTTTAATGTTTAGTAGTAAGCAATTGTAAAATTTGGGGGCAAGATAAGAGAAACTGGATCGGCCAAAAGCAGACTTTCAAAATTAGTTTGTTTTGATGTTCTCGTCTGTCTGCTTGCGTCAGATTGCTTTTTTTCTGATCTCCTAACTCTCTCTGGAATTTATTAAGAGTTACCAGCACAAACTCCTAATACGTTATTATGTAGGTATGTACTTACAACAGGTATAGGTCCTCCTTGCATATGCGAGTGCTTGATTTGACTCTCGTGCAGCATTATCTGATGTGCAGCCCTGAGAAACAACATTATTTTAATTAAATTTATATATCGCATTTATCCTATACCCATAATAGCTTATTTAAACTCTCGCGTCGTGCCTCGTTTCGCGCCTCGTCTCGTGTCTCGCCTCGCGCCTCTAAGAACCGCCATTTAAGGACTGTCATTTAAGAACCGCCTGTTGCGGTTCTTAAATGACACGAGGCTTAGCGCAGAACTATAGCAGGTGGCGAACACAATATATCAGCAATGGTCGCAAAGTTGCAAGGCTTATAAAGACCTAAGAAAAACCCCAAACAACAAATATAAAAATAAAAAAAATCTCTTCGTTCACCGAAAATCTCTTCGAAATAATGATTACATATCATTATACCTTCCTGGAGGAGCGACGATCCCTGGTGCCAGTGTGGCTCCAATCGACAGACCGCAGAACACATTATTTGGACGGCATTCTGCCGATCTGGAATGCGGCTCTTATGGGTTGTGGGGTTTGCTTCCGAGCGTTTCGGGAGTTTGCGGACCACTGGGTGTCCAATTGGGAGGATTCAAGGCAGTGGGGCTCTTCCCCTCTGGATTAGGGCCTCCCCTCTTAACAGCGCGGTGGTCCGGGGGTATCTTCATCGCCCGGAGTCGCCCGTATTGCGACGTCCTAGCCGCCCTTGTGGGTGCGTGCCTTTTTGCAGGTTCACCCTGTCTAGATGCCCCCGACGACGTCCCTGCCCCCATTTGCGCTGAGGTCGGGATAACACAACAAACAAGGACTCACCATCTCATCGCCCACCACTAATTCTACCGCAACATACAATATATTAACTTCTACTTTGATATGTACAATAGTTGATGGGGGTTAATGGGCTCTTGCTGAGTTGGCCACGAAGACCCATTCTGTTCAGGGTTGGTCACACTCACGGGTCAACACCTATCCGACGGCCTCCACGCATGAAGTGCGAGCCTGGGTAGGACTCTGGCCCTATGGTCAGTTTCCTCTGGGAATCAACCTTCTGGCGCTCCTGGACGGTCTGCGCACCGTGCGACGTAAGCCAATCGATTGTGCATTCTGACTAACAGTCGGGGGAGTCTGAAAGCTGTACTGTTCTTTTTAGAGCGGGGGTGGTTGCGGACCTTACGGGGACTGCTCTTGAAACGACCATCGGCTACCCGATCCTGGGTGAACAGTCGGGCAAAGGACGCAAAGGTCCGCGATAGATTCGGTTTACACCGTTTCACCGCTTCGTAAGGGAGAGGACCGCGCAAGCGGCCTGGAACTCGTAACCAATCGAGAGACCGGAGTAATCTGGTCGCAATTGGAAGTCAGGGCGTGAGTGTAGGCCCGCTGGTTAACATACCTGGTTATCCCGCGGATAAGGCGTTGGCCTCTTACGGGTATGTGGCAGAGCTTGACGGTGGACTGTTTTGTCCAAGACTTCTGCGTTCACTTCACGGGAGATCGTAACGACTAATCGTTAAAACTTCCTGAGGTGACGGGTTCGTCCGTTGTAGTTGACAACACTATTTTTTGTTGCCAGTACAAAATAGTCGCGCGGTGATCCAGCAGATGGCGCTATACTTTTCGATTTTTCTATTTTAATTACTTTTTTACTTTTCTTTTTTGATGACAATTCTATAGACCGAGAGGTTTTTATAGACACCTCTGTAGAGGGTTGGTCACCCTGTTGAGGGATGGTTATGCTGCAGTGTTGTGTGATTGTAGCACTTGATTATTAAGCCAAATAATAGCCTCTATCATCATATTCTTTGCATCATATCTAACTCTATAGGTAATTTACACACAGAATGGAAAAAAAAACGCAGGATGCAGGCAAACAAACAATCCGTAAAGCCATAGGTACTATGACAGGCCACTGTCCCCTAAACAAACACCTGTTTACCATAGGTGTGACAGACAGCCCTCTATGCAGAGGATGCATGGAGGAAGAAGAAACGCCACAGCATGTGCTCATGGAATGCAGAAGCGTGGCAGAGCAACGGGCAAAAATACAACAATCTCCAGCATCTGTCCCGGAGGCTTGTAGCAACCCAAACAGGCTGCTAACCTTCTGGGACAGCCTGGGTTGGCTGGAGTAACATAAATAGAAACATGAGCCACTCACAACGACCCAATCAAGAGGCCAAGTGCGAGAAAAAAGCCCAGACAAACTAACTAACTAACTATTTAATAATAATATAAGGTAATTTACACAGTGAAAGTCTAATTTTGAGTACGACTTTATTGGAATCCATTGTTCGGACACAAGTAGAATTAGTGCACGTGCACTGGCCGTAATTATAATGTTATCTGCTTGTGCGCCAGGACGTTTATACGCGACTGTTGGCTGCAATAATGCTATGGTCGCTAGGCGGGATATTGTAGTGATGTGCATGATATGGTACTTCATCGTTTGCATAATGTATTTGTGTATTATCATTATCATGCGTCGTATATACATCTCAACCAAATTTCTACACCTAGCCGTTCTACAATATGGCGGTTACAGGTTTCAAATTAATATATAGATAACTACGTTTTTTTCTTGCTATCGATAAGTGTATCTAAACTGACCTTGCATTCGAAAGGTTCAAATTTGACTGGGACAGTGACAGTACATCGTAAATCTATATTTCCTTACCGATCCATCTCCTCCTGGGTCATGTCGAGGGCCTCTTGCATTTCCCTGGAAGTGTTTTTCACAAACTCAGAGTCGCAGTACTTTCCCAGTCCTTGCTCAGCTAAAACCTGTAATAAAAAAGAATAGTATTGACAATCGTCGAGGATCTAAGATGTTTGTGTCTTTTATAAAAGATTGAACGATAAATATAATAAGCATGCTGCATTTCAGTTCTACAAACATGAAACAATAAAAATATTAATTTAAAAAAAAAAAACGCTTTATTCGTAATAAAATGCAAGCTTATTGCCTGTTGAAAATATTTTAGACTAACCCTATTGTATGAACATTATTTGCGAGTAGATGCTAACTTAACCTATATAAAGAGTATGACAAATACAAAACAAGAGGAATAAAGGAGGAAAAAGTCGTGGTTGTGCAATGTCAGAGAGTGGACCGGGATCACCAGTACGGAACAGCTTTTCCGGATGGCGCAAGACCGACAAAAGTATTCAGAGCTAACGGCCAACCTCCAGTAATGGAGTGGCACTTCAAGAAGAAGAAGAAAGAGAAAGGAGGAGAATGGAAAAAGAATGGGAATTTATGTGGAAGATTTCAAATGTTCTGCGATTTTTAAAACTTGGTATGCTTGGCACGGTTGTCACATTTTCCGGCAAAGCATTTTAAAGATGGAAATACTGGGAGCATTGAAAAGCTCACGGCCTCAAGATGAATATTCCATTTCTTTGTCTAAATTCAAATGAAATTGAAGCTCAAAATGGATATCTCGAAAATAAATTAACGCGTTTACAATACTTTCCCTACTTGTCAATCGGGGAGCCGGGAATGTAAAGACCGTTTAGTATGCGCCTGATGCTTGGCGCGAGCAGACGTGGAATCTGCGTTTGAAGCTTCGTCAACGCTGGATTTTTATTGGTCAAACCCAACAAAATTGACCTCGCCTATTTTTTCGCATGTCCGCCCATTTCGGATATTTTTCTGAGGTCTCATATCGTCTTAACATGGCAGTAGCGTAGAGCAATGACAAAATAATGGATTTAATCGAACTATTTTAATCAAAAGAAATATTATGTGATTCTTCGAGAAAAGAATATAAGGACAAAAATAAAAAAAACGATGCTTTGGAAGACATTTCTCAAACCCTAAATACGGGGTGGTATTACTGCAAGGGCATTTTTTCTGTGGGTGAATCAGTACAATGTAGTAAGCAACTTTTGATAAAAAAATTTGGAAAAATCCAAAAAAAAATTTTTTTTTGAAAAATAATATTTTTTGTTTTTTTTTTTTTTTATTTGAAAAAGTTGACTGTCAAATAAAGGTTTGAGAAGCGTTTGAGCGCACTGCGCCATCTAGTGGTAGGTAATAAGTCGTAAATAAACAGTATCGGCGACTTTTTACCAACCGCTAGATAGCGCATCAATGATCATAGCTTTTCATACAATTTAAAAATAAAATTAAAAAAAAAAACTTTTTTTTAATTTTTAATTTTTTTTTAATTTTTTAAATAAAAATTGCTTACTTTTTTGTACTGAGTCACCCACAAAAAAAAATGCCCGTGCAGTAATAACATCCCGTCATATACTACATACGCAGTTTTCTAGGGAGAAAAAAAGGTGGCTGAATAAAAACGACAGGTAGCGGCATTACATGTTACTAGTTACTAAATCTGTAATACGAAGATCCCTCATCGAATTTTCTCTTTGCAACAAATAATATCGTACCCACTACGTTTTTATCCTTTTTGTAATAGAAAGTATATACGTTCAATACAGAGAACAAAACATCACTACTTCCTCTGGCAACATTTTGACATATTGATATAAACATTGTTTCTAGCAACTTTGCCTTTACTCATCAACAATGTTGCTCAACAAAGGTTGAATCAACATGTTGCTGAGTTGCTGAACCATGTTTTTTACAACATTGAGTGTTGAGGAGCTTACCACTGCGTGTTGAAAAGTTTCCGCTCGGCGAGCGCAACATGTTGATTCAACTTTGTTGATAAACAATAGTTTACCGTGAATACGGGGCTTAAGAGGCCGTACCGGTCGTGGCGGCCAAAAGCTATATGAAGCATAATTTTGTGGCCTGGTTGTGAGAACACGAAAGAGAATTTTAATACAATTATGCCGGATTTTAAAAACCCGGTCCTTAAGTTATTATTTCGCCAAAACGAAATTGGTAAATTATTTCCATATTAATTGTAAATTATCTTTATTCTGTTACTGTTTTCCAAAAAAAAAAAAAACGAGCGAGATTTGTCTTCAGTTTATGAAAAACCTAGAGATGATTTTCAATATTAAAAAATACTATTTACACCAGCGTATGGTGTAAATGGTATTTACATAGTATCAAGACAGTTTTTGGAACTACCATACAAAAAATATAGGAAAAAATTGTTTGAAATTACGTAATTTCCAGAAATGTTATGGCCAAACATTATTTTTTTTCTATTTATTAAAGATACTTTTGAGTAATATAAAAAATAACACAGTGATCTTAAGTTATTTTATTATTGTAATCTAATTTTTACTTTATAAAAAACTATTCATTTGATAATTTATTATATTATAATTGAAAAGCCAAATCGACGATAGCCAATATTAGACGACGAAAAGCCAATATTAGACGACGTGCGAAGCCGAAATCGTCATTCGTAATTGGCAACTGCCAACGGTGGGACGTATTCCCTTGTCGCCGCGGTATACCTATACATCTTTACGTATATATCGAAAGCGCGCAAGCGTGTGCCATTGCAAAAATATCAACATTTTTAGTCGCGTCAACTCGGAAGGTAGCCTTAAGGTAAATAAAAGCTTGTAAAAATCGTGCTTCATACACTGCTTGGCGAACAAGCAAACGACAGATTTACGGGACGAACATCAAAAAATCACTCACCCGACTAACCAGACTTTCGGCCGATCCGACGACGCCTGCATGGTTGGCACCCCTGGCGGGACCGGAGCCGGGAATCCCCGACTGACCCCCCGCCGGAGATCCAGGGAGAGACATCACGCGCCGCTCGCTATCCCCTCCTCTCTGTCCGTCATGAGCTATGCAAAACGACATCGAAGAAAAGAAAGTTTAGTCAAAAAAGAAAATTAAACAGTGGTGACTATAATGACTAAAGGTGTGGTTTCGCTTTGGCGTTTGACTTATTCCTGTATACATATACATGTAACTCTCTCACTGTATACAAGCTAGATGGAGCAGAAGAAGAAGAAAGTCATGCACTCGCATGAGGATCCAGGAGTCATAGTAGCCAATGACTTCAAGTGGAATAAGCTCATAGCTACCTTTCTGAAACAGCCAATACCACGTTGTATCTCATTTGAAAAGCCTTACAGTTATTAACCCTTTGAGGACCATAAACTTTGGGGTACAGATCCATAAAAATGTTAAGAAGTTTTGATCCATAAAAATGTTAAGAGCGATGTGAATAACATGTATATCAAGTTTTGTGAAAATTGATTTAATTAACCCTTCGAGTAGCGGCATAATTTCATGGCAGACCGCTGCAATTTATTGGAATTTCTTGCAATATCGCCGCGCTCGACAAAAAGTACTATAACTATGGAACTACTATAGCAATCATAAAAATAATTACTGTGCAATGATTGCATTGAAATTTCGTATATAGAATATTGAAATCTTATTTTGTAAAACAATTAGATAATTATGAATAAATATGAGAATATTGAAAAAAACTCGGCATTTCTAACTGTAACTTTCCAACATTTCTTCTCGAAAAAATAACCTTTTATGATTTTTTTTTTTATGAATACGCCGAAATTAATTTACAAATACGCCGAAAACTTCATATATTTCAGAGAAAAACAAAATAATATTTATTTTGTCAACGAATTAGGCAGACATTTTGCATTTTTAGAGTTATTTATCGCAAAAAAAACTCAATAATTAGTAATGATGTCATAGCGATAAACCGCATCCAATTTTTCAACTCAAAAAAACAGGTAAAATTGAAATAAAATGTACATAAAATCACTGAATTCGGTTGATAAACTGTTTTAGAATCAAATTTACAATATACTATAAAAAACACAAAAAAACTGTTCATGACCCGATGTTTGACAATGACGACCGAACAGCGATGTTTGACAATGGAATTTTACCAGAAATATCCGCGAAATGACGCGCGAAATTATTTTAGCGGCCGTCTATGTATCTATGGTAATAATGACATATTTGGTATGGATTTTAGGATTCGTTCGAATAAGAAAATAATATTACTGTGCGCTCCGGGAGCAAGCCGCCAATATTGGTCGTTACATAGTCAACGGTGTTCTGATGTGCAACCAAATTTGGTTGTTACGTAGCCGAAGGGAATCCCCAGATTTCGTTGGTCATTTGCGATAATTTAAAAATAAAGGTATATTTTTGCTAATATTACGATTCTTCTGTCTCTAACATGGGAAAATATAATTTATAAATTATATGCATTCGATAATTTTTTAAATGGTCATGGTCCTTAAATGCTTAATGCCTGACCTCTTTCTAAAAGCATATAAGGCATTGACCGTACTACCCTGACTAACCTTGACACTGACTGGCCTAACCTCTCAAGAAATGCATGCAGACATTCCAATGGGGCATTCCATGCCATAACGGCGCATACTGAAAAGTTGCAACTTTGGAAAGGTCACATTTAATAGAGCCATGCAATTACTGCTGTTTTCCAAAATTATCAGCAAACCTAGAAAAAACGCACTCTTGGAGGTTTTTGATGTTACCATTGCACCCAGGGTTGGCTTCAAACGAGGGGAATCCTCAACGGTCAACAGCACAAACACGAAATTCTGTATAGTATTCAATTCTGTATAGACTTTAAAAATTATATTTTTTCCATAAGATTGAGACAATCTTAATATTAGCAAAAAAAAAAATGTTTGAGAATTTACCGTTTTTTTTTCTAAAATATTGTTAATGACCATCGAACTCTAGGGATTTAAAATATTTTTTTTTTATTTTAGTACTTTTTTTAGTACCTGTGATTTCTGAGTTGAATAATAAAATTTTGGAAAGAAATGTAACTTTACATCTTTATGGACCACAGGGACACTTACGTCCTATCAATTTATACAAAATCTGGAGGTTGATTCGGTCTCTAAGCAGTATAAATTCCCTGAAAGTCTCGGATGCACAGCCCTCCGTCCAGATATAACTCTTTACTCTCTATCTCGGAAGGTGGCTCTTATTGTAGAATTAACTGTTCCATGGGAATCAAATATCCCAAAAGACCACGAGTACAAATTAAATAAATACCATGATCTTGCAAATGCCGTAACCCGGAACGGCTTCACTGTTCACCTTCACGCGGTGGAAGTTGGCGCTCGTGGCCTGCCAGCTAAATCTCTATTTCACCTCTTTAAAGATCTTGGCCTTTCCAGAAAAATAATCAACTCTTTCTTAGAAAAATTATCTAAAACTGCGATTTGCGCATCTCAAATTCTATGGCTTCGAAGGGGGAGTGAATGGGTGGCAAGGTGAACGCTCACATGTGGCAAGACAGCTGTCCTAAACCTACCACAGCCGGTTCGTAAGTCCGGAATCCACTGCTCACCCCCCAGAAGTGTAAAAAAAATAGTATTATGATGGGCCCGACTCCGGTCGGTGAATTCCATGGCAGCTCCGTTTGTATTTATTTATTGAACTAATTTTCACAAAACTTGATATACATATTATTTACATCACCCTTTAACAGTTTTATGTATCAAAAAAATCCATATCTACCGCAAAGCTTATGGTCCTTAAAGGGTTAATATACTAACAGGCCATTACAGTTGTATATCACTGTCCCCAAAATGTGTCAGAATCCCCACCAATCTTCTGAATATACTTTTTTTTTTATTTATTTGGTAATTTACAGTTATCTACAGTACATGGACATAAACAATTACAAAGTCATAGCCGAGAATCATGTCATGCCAGAAACTGTTGCCAGAGATCCTATTTTAATGTCGCCTAACTATGCAATAGCCTGTTATAAGGCGGACATTTACATTGTTGTAAATATATTATAAATCAATATAAAAATTAAGTAATGAAGAATATAAAAAAATGGGGGAATTTATACACAGACATATTATTATTCATTCTTATGAGCTGGAAAATTGTATATAAAATTCATAATATAAAAGTTAAATTGATAATAAAAAAATTGTTAACTTTAACATAATCATAACAGTAAGCATGACCTGATGCACAATTAGCTAGTATTTAGATCAGCGGTTCTTAACCTTTTTGGCTGGCGAACCAAAGTACGAATATATTTGAAGTAGGCGACCCTAATCTATTTTTTTATTTTATTTTCCAGTGACACGTACTAAAATGATATATTATGTAATTTTATAGGATGTAGTTGTAAAATTAGAAATAACAACTTTATTTAAATGTTTTGTAATAAAATAAGACAATTCAGCATTAAAACAGTTAGAAAATTTACAGAAAAATAATTAGTGACTACCCTGGTGTTGTATTTTTGAGCAAAGATCATGTATACGTGGAGTTATGTTTATAGAAAGTGCACACCGCATGTCATGCTGAGGATCCAACCTATCCCTGTACTTATTCTTCATAACAGCAAGGCATGAAAATCCCGCTTCACATAAATAAGTAGTTGGGAATGGTAGCAGGGCTTTTTCAGCTTCATTGCTCAGAACAGAACTAACGTGTCGCGATTGTGAACGGACAATAGATGCCAGTAACACAGCCTTTAGTCCTCGTTCTGTGACTAGGAATAATTGTCACTATACTGTTTAGTGACATCGATCTACCTATCGATACAAAATAAAAATATTCGCAATTAAAAACGTCAAGTTTTACCACTTCTTTCAAGTCGTTTGGGGGATTTCCGCGACCCAACCCAATACCTCTCGCGACCCGAATTTGGGTCGTCACCCGAGGTTAAGAATCGCTGATTTAGATAATCATAATTGCTTAAAAATAGTAAGATAGTCAAGCCTAATTATAAAAATAAAAAAATAGTAAAAAAATAAAATAAATTATTTACAAAAAGTATTTCTTGTAGAAGCATGCAGGGTATCTTCTAACATACGCTAAACGCTAAAATCATGCATGCTAATATAAACAATTAAAATAACGATAATTCAACATTGAACCACAATGTGAATTGAGAAATTTTGCATTAGCGGTGTCTCATGTCATGAGTGAAATTCGTGAAAAACATACTGAAAGCGGTGTTAAGACTGGCAAAAGCGTGAGTGAGAGGTGAAGTTCAAGCAATGGTGAACGTTTGCGAAAGATGTCCGTGTTCTCGAGTTCGTTAATTAAGTTATGAATTCGCTATCCTATCTTCCAAACTTATCTACGATGCCTTAGAAGAAAATGTTATTATAATTATATCATAAGTAATACCTGGCCATATCATAAGTAATACTGGGCTCGATTGCGTTTCTTTGTGAACTAACATCGGAAATTATTTCGTGTGAACGAGACATGCTAAAGCAGAATGTGAAATGAACGGTTGTCACATTTTCGCATTAAAACTACCCACTAAAATCATCTGAATCTAACACCGCACGAAATATGTTCAAATTTATTCGGACGAGTATAAGTTCGACAGGTAGTTTTTATCGACGATCGTTTGTTTCATATTCCACTCTAACGTATTGCTCTATCTCGTTCGCTTGAACTAATTTCAGTTTTAGTTCACTAAGAAACGCAATCGGGCCCACTGTGAATTTTTACTAATTTGCACATTTCAAATATATCAACCTCCTAAACCATAAAATTATGTTGCTGCTCGAGGTTTTTTATTGTATTGTATTGTTATATATATATATACATATATAACAAGTAAACATATGAAAATAATAATATTGGACAAAATTTTAACAAAAAAAACCACTCCAATTTTTGTAAGTGTGCAGCAGCCATATCATTGTGATACTTAAAACGGGCTATCATGATTGAATGCGTAAACAAAATTTTTTGTCTGTGCTGTTGACCTTTGAGGAGTTCGCTGGTTGGAAGCCAACCCTGGGTACCGCAGTCCTGTAGGTGAAACTTAGAACGGGCTGTCGTAATTGAATGCATATACAAAAATTCGTGTCTGTGCTGTTGACCGTTGAGGAGCCCCCTCGTCGGGAGCCAACCCTGGGTGCAGCAGCTATATCATGGTGAAACTTAAAACAGGCTGTCTAAACTGAATGAGTATACAAAATTTCACGTCTGTGCTTTTGACCATTAAGGAGTCACCTTGTCGGGAGCAACCCAGGGTGTGTAATCAGGTCATGCTTACCATTAAAAAAATGCATTGTCATCGGAATTAAACCAACATGTAAATTGCTGTTCTGGTGATAGTATCCATGAGGAATTGAGGGAACTCCTCAAAATCGGAATTTAGTCCGTATGAACGAGACAGGGCAATACGCTACAGCGGAATGTGAAATGAACAGTTGTCACTTTTTCGCATTAAAACTACGCACAAAAGATAAAGCATCTGAATCTAACACCGCACAATATGTAATAAAATTTATTCAGACTAGTATAAGTTCGACAGGTATTTTTTATCGACGATCGTTCGTTTCATGTTCGGCTTTAACGTATTGCTCTATCTCGATCATTGAACTAATTTCAGTTTTAGTTCACAAAAACACAATCGGGCCCATTGTTAGTATTAAAAAATCAATCAAAAAGGTGCGGCGCCATTTTTGTGCGCGAAAACTGTCTTCTGAAAAGTTAAACAACTTTTAGATGTGTGAACTACATCGGGCTAACCTGTCACATCAGGAAGTTTCAACGATAATGATCGTTCTATCTCCCATGAGGTGAGCGTAGAAGACTTTGGACGATACAAATCTACCATCCAGCAAAGCCACGAAGCCACCAGAAACCAACGCCTTACGGCGAGGCACTAGCACTAGGCGTCCTACTCCCGTAATGCCACACAGAATCGGATGGCCAATAGTGACTTATTTCAAGAGTGGTTGACGACAGGTCAACATCCACCCACGCCGCTTACGAGACAGTGTATTTCCATAGCCTCCATACTCCTTCAGTAATTAGTCAAAGTGCACAACCGATTGACTGACCCGCACGGTGCGCAAACCGTCCAGTACCGATCCAAACTAATCCACAAGCCATGAGGCCTGGGATGCGAAAGTCCTTCTCGGGGTAGTCCCTTACTCGAGGAGGCTACTGAATAGGAAGTGAATGTGAATTGGGCCGACCCGGAAATATGGTGGATATTATGGCCCAAGCTGCACGAAACCATTCGCTACCAGGTTAAACAACAAAAAACTTCATGGTTTATGAGGTAAAGTGACATGATACCTGGAAACGACCATATCTGAAGATTTTTAGTTTTATAATTTTTTTGAAAAATATAGGCATTAATTTAAAAAAGTTTCTAAGCGAATACCTGGATAAGAAACCAATTTACAATTTAGACTCAAAAAAGTTGCTCATAGCCTTGGGCATTAAGGCTTTAAACTGATTTTGAAAACTTTCAAGCGCGATTACTCCTACAATATAAAAGTTGAGTGTGTATTATTTTAATTTCATTATATTGACTCGTTAATTCTCTAGCGTCGCGCTTAGGCCCTAATTTAATTACAATTAATTAAAACGTGAGAGTGCTCTGAGAGCTACACTAAATATGCTTTGCCATTAACACCATTATACCAACACTGATAGTTATTTTGTGCTAGCGCTGCGATAGAAAGTTTAGTATGCGACCGGTCGCCGGCGCAAACGGAAGTGAAATCGTGCCTGACGCTTCGTCAATTATTATTATTATTATTTATTTATATACACTAGCAGCTTTTGCAGCTGGTGCGTGTACTTCACGTGTTGAGTGTACTGTTTGTCTTTGTTTTATCTTATTCCTTACACTTTTTAATTGGCATTTTTACTAAATGTTTGTCTAGTAGATTTTTAAAACCATTCACTGAGATAGCACTTATCACTTCTTGTGGTAGTTTGTTCCAAGAGTCCACCACTCGGTTAGTCAAAAAGTACTTTCTTGGGTTGGAACTAAAACTGTTTCGGTTTAGTTTTAAGGAATGTCCACGGAGTTTCTCGTTGGTGTTCATTGTGTACATTGCATTAAGGTTGGCTACATCATAATGACCATTTAGAATCTTAAACGTCTCGATGAGGTCCCCTCTTTGTCTTCTTTGCTCAAGTGTAGTAAGACCCAGTGCATCCGAGCGGTTTTCATAAGGCTTGGTCCTTAGGGATGGAACCATCTTGGTTGCCCGCCTTTGCACTTTCTCCAGCAGTTCAATGTCTTTTATGAAGTAGGGGTTCCACACCTGGTAAGAGTATTCGAGGAGAGGGCGGACGTACGTTTTGTAGAGTTTGAGGAACTTTTGTAGAGTTTGAGGAACGTCAATGCTGGATTTTTATTGGTCAAACCCTACAAAATCGACCGCGCCTATTTTGGATATTTTTCTGAGGTCTGTAACGGCCCTTAAGTATCGTTACATGCAATCAACAAATGAATTAATTTCCAGTGAAATACACTGACACACATTCAGCTATTATTCTACCTCGTGCAGCGATGAATCAGCACGATGAAACAATACTTTTAATCGGAATATTTTGGATTGCATCATTTCTCAGGCTATATAAGCCGGCGAAAAAGCAACCAAAATATCATTCCTTCCTTCTTACTTCTTACTTGGGAAATAGAATTCAGAAGGTTGATGTAAACGGTAAAAGATCACCTGGATCAATGGTCACCATGGGTGTCCCACAAGGCTCCATTCTTGGCCCATTTCTCTTCTTAATATACATAAATGATTTACCCTTTCACATAAGGAATAATCACGAAATTGTATTGTTTGCTGATGATACTTCTTTGACGTTTAAAATTAGTCGAAAATTGTACAATTATGACGAAGTTAACAATGCACTCTCAAAAGTTGTCCATTGGTTTAATGTAAATAACCTACTATTAAATGAAAGAAAAACCAAAGTGATTAAATTTTCTACACCTAATGTTAAGCAGGTACAAACCAATGTAGAAATAAATGGAACTAGACTGGAGCCTGTTGCTTCAACTGTGTTTCTAGGGATAACAATTGACTCCAAATTACAATGGGGCCCACAAATTGAGAAAATGTCAGGAAAACTTAGCTCTGCGGCATACGCAGTTAAAACAATAAGGCGGCTGACTGATGTAGATACAGCAAGAATTGTATACTTTAGTTACTTTCACAGCATTATGTCCTATGGGATTCTTCTCTGGGGAAGCTGTGCGGACATCAATAACATCTTTATACTACAGAAACGTGCTGTAAGAGCTATATATAAACTTGGTCCTCGAGTTTCACTTAGAGAAAAATTCAAAGAGATAAATATTCTTACTGTTGCATCACAATATATATACGAAAATCTGTTGTATGTCCACAAGAATATTGACAAGTTTAAAATAAAAAGCGACACTCATAATTTTAATACTAGACATAAGCATAACCTTGTTGTACGTGCTACTCGTCTCCACAAAATAAGCAATTCTTTTTTGGGACAATGTATACGCTTCTATAACAAACTTCCTCATACTATTAGAGAACTATCTGTAAATAAGTTTAAAGCTACCATCAAAGCAAAATTGTATAAAAAAGCATACTATACAATATCTGATTATGTAAATGACAAAACGGCTTGGGAGTAAGGCTTGGACGCATCATAAGAACATAAATTAAAAATAATATTTAATTGTGTCTATATGAATAAAGAACATTTTGATTTTGATTTTGATTTTGATTCGAGAAGCGTTACAAACTGGCAATATCTAACTCTCAATAAACACCTTCTGATATACTTAAAATCGACTTTTAATACGGAGCTAACCCGCAAGTTGACACCACCACCTCACACCGAATAATTTGGAGTCTAGTGAGGGGTGGTCCCTCACAGGTCTCATGTCGCCTAAGAACATTTGAAATGTGCAAATTATTACCAATATTCACAGCGTAACTAACAATATGGCCGCCTACTGTAAAAGTTATTTGTGTTGCAAGTCTTTTCAGGTCAAAGGCGGCTCTAAAAGTGCTCCCTCACCGGGAGCATTCGCCTGTAATGTAACGTTACAGATTCGAGCATTATATCAGTGAGGGCGGAGATCTGAGCATTACAGTGAACAACCGGTAATGATACTATCTGTCTGCAGGCGAATCTAGTTACATTACAGGCAAATGCTCATCAGTCAGGGAGACAGTATTGTAACGTAATGCTCAAAATCAAATTTAAAATGTTACATTACAGGCGAATGCTCCCAGGGAGGGAGCATCTTAATGTAGCTGGATTTTTGATAAGTAGTGCGGTGAGAGACTCCCTTACGTCTCCCTCGTATCTTTTTTTGCAGATTTAAACAAAAATCAGCCGGCTTATGTAGATCCCTCATCTCGCAGACTCTGATATTGTTGTAGATCGCCCTCTCTGTCTTGCACTATTGCCATCTCGCCCGCAACGATTTTCCATTATACACCGCTAAGTAGGTAAAATGTGGCAGCTCCGGACAACATATAGTTATTTTTTTTATTTTTATTTATTTATAAAAAAGCCAGTTGCTAGGACTTCCAACTATTAGTATAGTCAAATTGATTTTACAGGATTATGTGGTACACCTTAAGTGGTTTAATTCTATTTTGTACATATTGATTATTTTTAAAGTTGAATATAAAATGATTTTAAAATGATTTGAGGTGCTAAATTACCTAAGTTGGTATTGATGAAAATAGAATAAGTAGAAATATAAAAATGAATAATCGGTTATGAAATAGTCGGTCTGACTAAAAAATCTACTTGTCTCTGAAACAGTTGAACGAAGCTTAAAATGCATTTATTTCTCGATATAATAGCTCCGACCAGAAGCGGTGGTCAACAGCATTAAAACGTGTTTTGTAAAACACCTGATCAACAGCGTGTTATGCATATTTTTATTTAAAAATAGTTAAGACTGAAGTCTATGGTCAATGACATTCTTTCTGTAAAAGTTTAAGACTGAAGTCTATGGTCAATGACATTCATTGGCGTAACACGCAGAACAAAGAAGACTTGCGCCCTTATAAAGTGTATTTAAAAGCCTCCACCGCTTGATAATAATCGGCCTGAATAAAAAGTCTACTTGTCTCTGAAACGGTTGTATATGGGTTGTGTAGTTGAACAAAGCTTAAAATGCATCTATTTCTTGATATAGTGGATCCGGCCAGAACCGGTTGTTAACAGCTCTTGAAAGCGTGTTGTAAAACAGCATGTTAACAGCATGATACGCATATTTTTATTTCTAAGGCTGTTAGATTTTGATGGGAGATAATGGGCCCTGTTGAAGTTTGGCCACGAAGAACCATGTGTTCAGGGTTGGTCATACTCATGGGTCATCACCCATCCGGCGGCTTCCACTCAGAAGGAAGAGCCAGGGTAGGTCGCTGGTCTGCAGGCCAGTCTCCCCTAGCAGTCAACCTACAGGCGCTTCTGGACGTCTAGCGCACAGTGCGGCGTCAGCCAATCGATTGTGCATTCCAACTCATAGCCGGGGAGGCGGTCTGGAAACAACAATGTTTCCTATAGAGGCAGGGGTGGTTGTTAACCTTATGGCAACTGCTCTTGAAACGACTATTCAGCCACCCGATCCCGGGTGAATAAGCCGGGCAAAGTCTGCAATAGATTCGGTGTACACCGTATCACCGCTTCATAAGGGAGAGGTCCGCGCAAGCAACCTCGATCTTGTAACCAGTCAGGAGGTAGCGGAAATCCTGATGGTTAATTCCAGACGGAGATATCATTTCAAACTGGTAGTCAGGAGGCGAGGCTGATGGCTGGTTACGTTTTTAAAAGTACTATAGGTACAACAAAGTTTTCAGTCCGATATTCAACAATGGCTGTAACAATTTGTATTTATTTTAAGGTTTTTTTTTATGTGAATTGAATTTTGGATATGTATGTTTTGATGTGAATTTTGGATGTGTTTTCCTAATTTTTAATGGCGATTGGTCTGTGGTTTAAAAAAAAAACAACAGGTTTTGAGGGCTGATGCGTGTATATCACATGCACTTGTTTTTAAACTTGTGACTGTTTTGCACTAAGTCCTTTTGCACAAAAAGTTTGCACAAAAATGTCCAGTTTGTTTTTAAAGCTATTGACAGAGATAGCACTGGTCACTTCCTCTGGCAACGCATTACAAGCATCCACTACACGATTTGTCAAAAAATATTTCCTGGGGTTCGATGCTGCAATTGTCTTATTTAGCTTCGACGAGTGTCCACGCAGTTGCTTATTGGTGTTCAGGGTATACATGCTCTCGAGGTTGGGCACACTGTAATAACCGTGAAGCATTTTGTAGCTTTCTATTAAGTCTCCTCGCTGACTATGTTCCTCTAATGTTGTCAGGCGAAGTTCTTTCAGTCGTACTTCGTATGGTCTGTTCCTCAGCGATAGCACCAACTTTGTTGCTCTTCTCTGAACTCTTTCCAGGTGCTCTATATCCTTCCGAAAGTAAGGATTCTATATCTGGTACGAGTATTCGAGGAACAGGCGAGGATCGGGCGATCATATATGTATCTTCTGTTGGATTCTGTCTAGGGATTGCTGAGAACCATGCGTTTTTAAATTATTTTTTTTTAAATTAAAGGGATCGGTTAATTCACAGGAAATTGCCCAGGAACGGCACAGATTACCTACTAGATTCATCGATTAAATTCTTAGTGTATTCCTCGTCGAGAAAAAACTAGTTATACCGCTATGACGACAGATATGCGCCCTAAGGAGCGGACGGTAGCTATGGACAACAGAGAAGACGGATCTATGAACCGCCGGAGGTCACGAGAGTCGAGGACATAGACATCGGTGCAAACCTGGCGCGGTCAAGCGCACGACGGTGAAATACTGGCGAAACGGCCCGCCGCGCAGGCTGTGCGCGCGCACCGTCCGCGCTGCGCAGTGCGCGGACAGCGGCGGCCCGGCGACCGACGCGCTCTTGCGCATTTGCCGCTGACCTCGGTTGTGCGGCGGGCTCCGCTCCTCCTGGCAGGGGTTCCGCCTGCGCGACTGCTGGAAGCGCGCGCGTCTTCGCACGCTCTGGTTGGCTGCGGCGGCGTCCTCGGGGCTGCGCTGCGTCTGGTGCGAGAACGCGAACGGGATGTTCGCGGCCGCATTGTACCCGTACTGCTGCGACATCGGCTGCGGCTCGGACGCGAGCTTGATCTTCGACACCATCGGCGAGATCTTCGGCTGGATGATCCCGGTCGCGCTCGAGACCATCTCGCTCAGCTGTTTCTCCCTGGCCGTGGCGAGCTTCTCGCGCGACGACACCAAACTCTCCGCGCTCTCCGGATGGATCTGCTGGCGGAACGCGCTCGACGCCTGCTGCGCCGGCGGCTGATACGTCGTGAAATCGGTCGTCTGATACTGCCCCGTCGGCTGATTCGCAACGCTCGTCAAATAATTCATACAGCCGAACGCTAACCCGATCTGCCCTAACATTTCCGGATAATTCGTATTCTGCGAACTACAACGATACAAAAAAAGTGCATGCAAGACATACCACAGTGCAGGTGAATATACGACGATGTCCAGACAGAAAGGAATCAGAGAAAACACACAAGTATTAGTAAATAGAAAATACAACAGAAATGCCTTCAAATTGCTGTAAACATTTGATCAATACACATTTTATCATGAATGCTGGAGATAGAATCCAACACGAAATAACAGCTAATAAGTAGGTACAGGAGAGTGTTGTCATCTACAATGGGATAACCCGTTACCCTAGTAGGGCGGTGTCGACTACAACGAGCGAAGCCATCACCACAGGTTGGTATAACGATATGTAATCATTATTTCAGCCATGGGATGACTGTAGAAGACTTAGAAACAAGGTAATCTACTCTCTAGCTCGTTAGCAACCCGTTAGAGACCGACGCCTTACGGCCAGGCACCTAGAAAGATAACCAGCGACAGCCTCCCCCCCTTAACTACCAGTTTTGGTAGGATATCTCCCTCTGGAATTACCAATCAGGATACCTCCGTCCTCCCGACTGGTTACGGGTCCGAAGTCGCTTACGCAACCTCTAGCTGTTGTAATACAGCGCTAATTCAATTAGAATTTATCGTTGACCTGAGCGTTCTTTGCCCGTATTGCCACATGGGATCGAGGTCATTTCAAGAGTGGCATAACAACAGGTCAACATCCACCCCCGCTCCAGAATCCTTCAACAATTAGTCAGAGTGCACAGCCGATTGGCGTTGCCGAACTGTGCGCAAAGCGACCAGTAGCGCCAGGATGCAATCCCGCCAAGAGAAACCGGCCCACCAGCTTGTGAGGCCTGAGATGCAAGAGCCTTACCCGGGGTAGCCTTTCGCACGAGGAGGCTTCTGAATAGGAGCTGAAAGGTGAGTTGAGCCGATCCGAGATCAAAATGGATCTTGCGGCCCAAGCTGCACAAAACCGTTCGAAAAAATATCGATCCCTCAGTACTAGAATGAAGGCACAAACTGATTGATCAAACAAGTATTCATGTCAAGTATAAACATATACATACACAATAAAGAAAAAAAACTGTGCAATGTTATGTGTTATTCAACAAGTCAAAACACTGATTTTACGCTGTTAAAGTGTTAAATTAATTGCAAAAGGTGGAGTATATTCTTACAGTTTTGCATGGCTGTTCGCAAAATATCCCCAGTGGTTTTTCTGTTGGTGAAACATCAAAAGTAGTTTAATACGTCGATCTCAGATTTGCAGATGATGCAATGGTCGATCAAGAAGGGCGTCCAAATTTTAAAAACTATTAAAACAATCTGTATAGCTGACTTAGTGTAACAATTTTCACTTTTATGCATTTGGGCATGTTATTAGAGTGGGATTTCCATTTATCAATAAAAAACAAACGGAGCTGCGATGGAATTCACTGACCGGAGTCGCGCCCAACATAATACTATTTTTCTCACTTCTGGGGGGGTGAGCCGTGAATTCCGGACTAACGACTGGCTGTGGTAGGTTTAGGGCAGCTGTTCACCTTACCACCCATTCACTTCCCCTTCGAAGCCATAGAATTTGAGATGTGCAAATCGCGGTTTAGATATTTTTTCTAGGAAAGAGTTGATTATTTTTCTGAAAAGACGAAGATCTTTAAAGAGGTGAAATAGAGATTTAGCTGGCAGGCAACGAGCGCCAACTTTCACCGCGTGAAGGTGAACAGTGAAGCCGTTCCGGGTTATGGCATTTGCGAGATCATGGTATTTATTTAACCCTTCAGGCCTCGGCCCCTCAGCCGAATGACAAGTTGATGTCCCAAAAAACAGCAAAAATTTGTAAAAAAATTGAATTATGACAGTCTCACCAAAACATTAATTACTGCCAAACCACTGTACCCATAATTAAAATAAAACATATTAACATAATAAAACATAATTAAATAAAACAAATTAAATCAAAATTAAATTAAAACGGGGCCGTCACGCTGAATCGTGTTGTGGCCGATATGGGCCAATTGGGGCTCTAGGGGTTAATTTGTACCGTGGTCTTTTGGGATATTTGATTCCCATGGAACAGTTAATTCTACAATAAGGGCCACCTTCCGAGATAGAGAGTAAAGAGTTATATCTGGACGAAAGGCTGTGCATCCGAGACTTTCAGGGAATTTATACTGCTTAGAGACCGAATCGACCTCTAGAATCCAATCTGAAGCTTTCTCAATTATTGAGAAAGGTGATTCCGTTTGCTTTTATCCGATTAATGATGTTTTCTTTCAAAGAGTAATTTCTAACCTAAAACCACATTTGACAGTGCTGCGGTAACACATTTATTATACAGATTAGTAATATAAATTATACCATATTTTTATTCCTTTTAAAGAACCTAATTTCGATGTTATAAAAGCCTTAAAATTAGGCGTGAATTTTGTATCATCCGACGTTTCGGCGATGTTGCAACTGCCGTTGTCCAGGGGAGACTGAAGCGCCGCCAATGCATTCTTCTGCGGGTAGGCGGCAAACCGCTGCCCCCACGCAGATTATAATGGCGGTGGTCGGGGAGGGGGGGCACCCGTTCCTGTGTGGCATTACGGGCAAAAGGACGCCCAGGTCCGGGATAAATTCATATTGAATTACCGCTGTAATACAACACGTAGAGGCCGCACAAGCGACTTCGGTCCAGTAACCAGTCGGAAGGACGGATAGATGATTCCAGATGGAGATATCCTGACAAAACTGGTAGCCAGGGGGAGGGGTGGCTTTACGGCGAGGCACTACCTTGCCTTGCCGTAAGGCGTTGGACTAAAGTCTTCTAAGCTCACCTCACGGAAGACAGAACAATCATTATTATTAAAACGTCCTGAGGTGACGGGTTCGCCTGTTTAACTCGACCAGTGTTTCAACGCGGCTTAGGATGTTATTTCTCAATTTTTTTTAAGTAGCTGGAAAAAAGACATCCGAAATCCCTAATATCTATTTTTACATCATTGATTAGATCGGTTCTGGAGTGTGGATTAGTGATTTGGAATCCGCTTTACAGTGTTCACAGGGAGAGGATTGAACGAATCCAAAAGAAATTCACTCGCATGCTGTTGAACAAATTTGGCCTCAGGAATACTCTGAAAGATTATGTAGAGCGGCTTTCTCAATTCAACCTAATAAACTTAAAAACACATAGGACTATTACTGATACAACGTGTCTCTATAAGCTTTTGCACAATCGACTAGACAGCCCAGCTAATCTAGAAAAAGTTCAATTTCGTGTGCCACCAAGACTAATGAGGAGCTCTTAAATTTTCCATTGTCGCTTGCAATAGCAACATTGCGTCGAATAGACCTCTTACCAGAATGTGTTGCGCTTTTAATAAATCGTGTAAAGGATTCGATGTATTTTATGATTCCATTAATTTAATTAAAGATTCGATCAAACCTAGCCCATCTCCTACTTCTTAAGATTTTACTAACTGACATCCTAGTGTACTGTATTATATGACTATTATATTATACCATACTATTATGTCATATTATTTAATATAATTATTATTATTCAATTATTCATACTAGTATTTTTTGGTTTAACTTTCTAGAACTGTCCTTATTAACCCCTAGAGCCCCGATTGCCCGATATCGGCCAAAACACGATTCAGCGTGACGGCCCCGTTTTAATTTTATTTAAATTTTATTTGTTTTATTTTATTATGTTTTATTATGTAAATATGTTTTATTTTAATTATAGGTACATTGGTTTGGCAGTAATTAATGTTTTGGTAAAACAGTGTCATAATTCAATTTTTTACTCATTTTTACTAAAATTTTTTGGGACTTCAACTTGTCAATCGGCTGAGGGGCCGAGGCCTGAAGGGTTAACAACTTACCATTTTATTACTTTTCTTACCCTTGTATTATTATTAGTCTTATTACTTTTTTCCACTATCAACGTGTTCATATTATTTTTATATTAATTTGTAATGCAAGCATTGTAAACTATTCATAGGATAGTAAATTTGTTTTGTTTAAATATGATTTAAAAATACTATATCATGTATTTACTTTCTGTAAGTTTACCACAACATAAAATAAAATAAATAAATAAATAACAGCAACACTCACTCTAGAACTTGGTAAATCTTCTCCGAGTCTCCGTTGAGAATCAGCGGTCGCATCGGGATCTGTTCCGCCTGTCCTAGGCTTGCTGGGCTAGATTGCTGGATCATCTGAGAGTTAGCGATGATAGGATAAGGAAACCCGTCGGGGGTACTGAAAAATATAAAAAAATCGGTTGGGTCACCTCAAGACTTTCCCGGCAAGCAGGCAAGGTCTTACCCCCTTCCTCAATCCCCCAACCCCTCAAACCCCCCTCCAACCTATCCCTCCCCACCCCCCAACTGCCCGACCCCACCGTTTCTGCCCTCCCTCAGCCGCCGCTAACTTCCCCCTGCCAACTTCCCCCTCTCCCGCGCCGGCCCCCCCACTTGATAGTGACTGTGTCATTATGGTCTTAGAATGGCTATTATCCAATATAATGTACAGATCATACGGAAACCCGTCGGAAGTACTGAAAAAATAAAAAAATCGGTTGGGTAACCTGAAGACTTTCCCGACAAGCAGACAAAACCTTCCCCCTCCTCCCAACCTCCCCAGCCCCCCCCCCCCCCCACCAAACCCACCAACTCTTCCAAACC
The DNA here is from genome assembly GCA_944548615.1 of Micropterix aruncella. NCBI lineage: Eukaryota > Metazoa > Arthropoda > Insecta > Lepidoptera > Micropterigidae > Micropterix > Micropterix aruncella. The sequence continues at coordinate 16,610,825 of OX155976.1, forward strand.
CCTCCCAACCCCGAACCCCTTCTTCACGCCAACTACTACCCGCTAAGTTCAACCCGCCAACTCCCTTTCCCAGCAGATTCCCTTCCCCCCCGCCGCTCCGACCCACCCCTAACTCGATAGTGATTGTGTCATTATGATAGAAAATGTAGTATATTTGTAGTATTTTTTTTAGTAGGTACATTCGTGATACACTGAGAAAAATATTGGATTTCTTGATACAATGTCGTTTTGTCCTACAGTTTGTTAGAGACTAATGAAATTTTAATCGTAAGTTTGTTTAATTGCAAGGAATTTTCTTGAAACTCCATTACTCGATTGTATGTTTCACAATGCTCCGTACGGGTAATACGAGAACAACGGTATAATATAACGGTATAAGTGACATTCCCAATCAAAACCCCCGATAGTAATTGTGTCAGATGAATTTGATCGCAAATGTAGTATATTTGTAGTCTTCTTCTCCGTCGTTCCCTCATTACTGAGGATCGTGGTCACTAGACAACAGTTTGCCTACGAGGCTCCTCCACTTCGACCTGTCTTCTGCTTGGCGGATCGCAGATTGTATTGACCCCTTTGTAACTTCTTTGATGAGGTCGTTCCATCTGGCCGGTGATCTGCCTCTGCTTCTTCTTCCCTCCACTTGACCCCCGGAAAGCATTTTCTCTAGATTCTCTGGGTTTCTCCTGGCAACATGACCGAAGAACTGCAGGACCCTTCTCATGCATACGGTGGAGAGCCTCACTTGGATGCCGAGTTCTTCCAGGACAGATTTGTTAGTGCGGCAGCTGTCCATGGGATTCCTAGCTTTTTACGCCAACACCACATCTCCAGTGCATCGATTTTGGTGCGTATACGAGCCTTCAGGGTCCATGTCTCCGATGCATAGAGAAAGATCGAGAAAACCAGAGCTCGAACCAGCCTGACCTTAGTCCGCTTACTTATACCCCGATTCTTCCACAGCCTTTCTAGCTTGCTCATGGCCGATCTTGCCATCTGGCTTCTGCGTGAGACCTCCTTTTCGCAGTTTCCGTCGTTGCATATCATGGAGCCCAGATAAACAAAGTCTTCCACAGCTTGAAGGTCACTCAGCGCGTTGGTGCGTTGCATGGTTCCCGCCCGGTCCACAAACATGAGTTTGGTCTTGCTGCGGTTCATGTGCAGTCCATACTCCTTGCTTTCCTTCTCCACCCTGCGTAATAGGGTCGCCAACTCATTTTCGTCGGCACCTATGATGGTCGTGTCGTCGGCGAATCTTAAATTATTGATTCTGAGACCTCCAATGCGAATTCCACCCTCCCATTCGTCTAGGACTTTTCTCATTATGTGTTCGCCGATCAAATTAAAGAGTTTCGGCGATAAGATGCACCCTTATCTGACGCCTCTCTCTGTTTTGAAGGAATTCGAAAGCTCATCGTCCAACTTTACTCTCGAAGCGCCTTCCATGTATCTCAATAAAACCCTGTATCTCCAACCGTTCGTAGCACGTACTGCCAAGTTCCAGGCGACTATTCGATACTTAGGCCTCAAACTTTTCAATAAATTGCCCGAAAGATTAAAAGCAATTAAAAACATCGATATTTTCAAGAGATCCATCCGAGTCTATCTGCTTAAAATCAACATGTATGCCCATAACGACTTCTTAAAATATTTTGAAAATACATAGCATCGTATCTACCCATTTAATCTAATACATATTATTTACCGTTAATTGTTTTGTTGTAAACTGTTATCATATAGTCTATGTTTTTGTAAATTGGTAAGTTTAAAACTATATATTGTATATCATCTCTTGTCTAAATTGAGAAACTAGTTTAAGATTAATTACTGTCATTCCTACACAATTGTATGGTTGTATTGGAAATAAATACCTTTTACTTTACTTTACTTTACATGTACAGACTCTGTATGAGGAATATAAGGTGGTTTGGGATCCCCATATCGCGCATAACCTCAAACATCTTCCCCCAGTCCACGCAATCAAAAGCTTTGGCATAGTCTATGAAACAGAGAGCTATTGGAATATTAAACTCCCTGCATTTCTATATAAGTTGGCGAATGTTGAAGATTTGCTCACGCGTGCCTCGTCCTCTTACGAAACCGGCTTGCTCAATCGAAATTTGTGGGTCTATGAAGTACTCCAGCCTCTTGTTAAGAATGCTGAGGAGAATCTTGTTTGCGTGAGAGATAAGCGAGATCGTACGGTAATTCTCACATTTTCGAGTGC